>JAKDEW010000746.1:0-12500 GCA_021963965.1 Artemisiospiza belli
TGCCGGACTGCAGTGCCTGCTGAACCCGGGGCTGGGGGACAGGGACAGGGACAGGGACACGGGGACAGGGCAGGGGTGGGGTGGGTTCTGTGTGTCCCCTGATGTCCCCCATGTCCCCTGATGTCCCCCTGATGTCCCCATTGTGTCCCCAGGGATGTGTGCCGGACTGCAGTGCCTGCTGAACCCGGGGCTGGGGACAGGGACACGGGGACAGGGCAGGGGTGGGGTGGGTTCTGTGTGTCCCCTGATGTCCCCTGATGTCCCCCATGTCCCCCATGTCCCCTGATGTCCCCATTGTGTCCCCAGGGATGTGTGCCGGACTGCAGTGCCTGCTGAACCTCCTGCGCTGGGGCTGGGGGGTCCTCAAGGGCCTCCTGGGGGGACACGGACACGGAGGTGAGGGGGGACAGGGACAGGGGAGGGGACAATGACAATGACAGGCGGGGGGGGACAATGACACGGGGGGGGGGGACAATGACAGGCGGGAGGGGACAATGACACGGGAGGGGTCCTGGGGGGGGGGGGACACGGAGGGGACGATTTTGGGTCGGGGGGGACACCAGGGAGGGGAGAGTGACCGGGAGGGGGGGCAGAGGGACAAGGGGGGCGCACGGAGGGGGACACGGGGAGGGGACAATGACACGGGGGGGGGCACACCGGGAGGTGACAATGACACGGGGGGACACGGAGGGGACACAGAGGTGACAATGACACGGGGGGGGACACGGGGAGGGGACAATGACGGGGGGGGGGGACACGGAGGGGACACAGAGGTGACAATGACAGGGGAGGGGTCCGGGGCGGGGGGGGCGGGGCACAATTGGGACCCGGGGGGGGCCTTGGGGACACTGGGGGGGGGGGGGGAGGGGAGGGGAGGGGGGTCTGAGGTCAAAGGTCACCGTTTATTAAACCCCCCCCCCCTCACAGGGACCCATCCCCCCCCCGCGGGGTGAGAGGACGGCGGTGGTGCCGGGCAAGGAGGACTGAGAATGCCCCGAAATGAGCCGAAAATGACCCAAAAATGAGCCAAAATATCCCCAAAATCTCCCCAAAATCCACCCCGGCTGAATAAACCCCCCCCTCTTTGAGCCGCCTCCGGTTTTTGTGCGATTTTGGGGCTTTTTGGGGCTTTTTGGGGTGAGGGAGGCGGTGAGGGGTCCGGGATGGAAAGAGTTAAAAACGAACATAAATTCTGTTTAATTGATGTATTTATCTATTTAATTATTCTATTTATCTATTTAATGATTCTGTTTATCTATTTAATTCTACTTAATTATTCTCTATTTAATTAGGAAATTTAATAGAAGAAATTAAAATTAAATTAAATCGAATTGAGCCGGGGGAAGGGAATTAAAAACGAGCAGGAAAAAGTAAAAATAAAAAAAATATTAATAAAAATAAGAAAATAAGTAATAATTAAATAATAATTAGATAAGAAATAATTAAAATTAAATGGAAGTTACGCGGGAAAGGGAATTAAAAACGAGCTGGAAAAAGTTAAATAAAATTAAAAAAAAAAAGTAGACCCGAATAAAACTAATTAAACAATTATCATAATATGTAGATAAAATAATATATAATATAACAATCATTATAAGAAATAATTAAAATTAAATGGAAGTTGTACAGGAAACAAAATCAAAAACGAGCTGGAAAAAGTTAAATAAAATTTAAAAATCTGGAGATTCAGGATTTGGGGGATTTTGGGGATTTTCTCTCCCTTTTCCCAGCGGGGCGGACCCAAACTCGAGGGAATTAATAAAAAATTAAAAATTTCCGTTTTATCTCTCACACCAACGGGGAAATTGGGCGGAAATGGGGACAAATCTCCCGATTTGGGGTTTTTGGTGGCTCGGGAGGGAATTTTTCCATGAAAAAGGGGAAAAAAGGGGGAAAAGGAAAAAAAGGGAAAAAAAGGGAAAAAAGGGAATTTTTCCCGGGGCGGCCCCGCCCCCCGCTCGATGGCCCATCGGGAGCGGCTGATGGTCCATCGCGACCCAGGGCTTATCGCGATTGTTGCCTTATCGCGACTGGCGATGGTCCATCGGCATTGATGGTTTATCGCGACAGGCCCCGCGGCACCTGCATTCCCCGGTTTTAACCCCAATTTCCCCTTTTTTAACCCCAATTTCCCCGGTTCTAACCCAAATCCCCCCCTTTTAACCCAATCCCCTCCTTTTAACCCAAATTCGCCTTTTAAAACCCAAAATCCCCCCTTTTAACCCAAATTCCCGGGTTTTTGACCCAAATTCCCCGGTTTTATCCCAAATTCCCCCTGTTTTAACTCAACTTCTTCCCTTTTAACCCAAATCCCCCCTCTTTTAACCCCAATTCCCCGGTTTTAACCCAAAATTCCCCGGTTTTAACCCAAAATTCCCCGGTTTTTACCCAAAGTCCCCGTTTTTAACCCGATTGCCCTCCTTTTTAACCCACGATATTCCCCGATACCCCACGATATCTCACGATATTCCCACGATATTCCCACGATTTTCCCACGATTTTCCCTCCAGGACCCCCCCCCCCCCCCCCATTCCCCCCTCCCCCGGGGGGGGTCCCGGCGGGGCCGTGACGTCACCATGACGTCACCGCCCCCTCCCTCCCCTCTCGGTGCCGCCGCTGCCGGAGCCGCTCCCGGAGCCCCCCGGGACCCCCAAAATCCGCCCCCCCCCCCCCCCGCATGGCCGAGACCCAGGTAGGGCTGGAAAAAAATTATTTTTAATTTTTTAAAATTTTATTTCATTATTTTCCGGTTTTTAAATAATTTTTCCCCCCCTCTTGTTGTCTGCTAATTCGGGTTTTAAAAGTTTGTTCGAAAAAGTTCAGTTCTCAGTTGTTTTTATTTCATTTCATTTCATTTCATTTCATTTCATTTCATTTCATTTTATTTCAATTTCATTTTATTTATGTATTTATTTTATTTTATTTTATTTTACTTTATTTAATTTAATTTCATTTTGTTTCGTTTGAATTTATTTTATTTTATTTCTCTTTGTTCGTTTCATTTACTCTTTTTTTTGTCTTGTTGTGTTTTACTTTGTTTTACCTTAATTTTACTTTGATATAATTTTTTTTATTTTTAATTTTTTCATTTTCAAATTTGTTTATCTCGTCTCACTTTATTTAATTTTATCCTTATTTCATTTCATTTAATTTTATCCTTACATCATGACATTTTATCTTATGTTGTTTAATTAAGTAGTATTTTATTTTGTCCTAGTTTATCTCCTCTCACTTTATTTAATTTTACCTTTATTTCATTTCATCTAATCTTGTTTAATTTAACTGTATTTTATTTTCTATTATTTTCTTTAATTCCTTTTAATTTCATCGAGTTTTTAATTTTATTTCGGTCCGGGCTTTTTTTTTTATTTCATTTTGTTCCGAGCGCTGAATTTCCGATTTTTATCACCCACCATTTATTTCTCCCTGCGCTCTTTATTTTCTTGTTTAAATTCTCTTTCTCATTCCGTTCCTTTGGGCGCTTTTCGGTCGTTTATTTTTATTTATTTCCGCGAATTTTGGGTCGTTTGCGCCTCTTTCCGCGGCCCCGCCCCGCCCAGGTGCCCGAGGTGCTGCAGGAGGTCACGGTGGGCTCCGAAACGCCCCCGAGCACCCCCGAAGGTAGCGACCCCAAATCCCCCCGAAATCAGCCCGAAATCAGCCCGAAATCAGCCCGAAATCCTCTTAAAAAATCCCCCCGAAATCAGCCCCAAATCCCTCCGAAATCCTTCCGAAATCAGCCCAAAATCGGTCCAAAATGCCCCCGAAATGCCCCCAAATCCTCTCCAAAATTCCTCCCAATGCATCCCCAAAATACCCCCTAATATCAGCCCAAATTCCTCCCCTCAAAATCCCCACGGTTTCTCCTCAAAATCCCCCGGTTTTTCCCCAAAAATCCTCCCCAAAATGCCCCCAAAAATGCCCCCAAAAATCCCTTTAATTCCCCCCAAAATCCCTCCGTCTTCTCCTCCAAATCAGCCCCAGAATCCCCGCAGTTTTCCCCCATAACCTCCCTAAAATCCCCCCGGCTTTTCCCCAAAATCCCCCCGGAAAACTCCCCCCAAAATTCTCCCCAAAATCCCCCCGGCTTCTCTCCAAATCCCCCCCCCTCCAGGTTCTCCCCAAAATTGTCCCAAAATCCCCCCGTTTCTCCTCAAAATTGTCCCAAAATCTGCCCCCGGTCCTTCCCAAACTCTCCCCCACAATCCCCCTAAAATCCCCCCTAAAATGGCCCCGATTCTCCCCCAAATTCTCCCCAAAAATCCCCTCAGCTTTACCCCAAAATCGCCCGGTTTCTCCCCAAAATCGCGCAGTCCCCCCTGACCCCGTTTCCCCCCTCCCCAGGAGCCCCGGGCTGGGTCTGGGGGGGGCCCGGCCCCGACACGGAGGAGGAGGAGGAGGAGGAGGAGGAAGAGCGGGCGCGACCCCTCCTGAGGCTCTGGGGGAACTGGGGGGGGTCCTCAGGTGAGAACGGGGGGGGACTGGGGGGAACTGGGATGGACTGGGAGTGAATGGAATCGAACTGGGAACACTGGGATGGACTGGGAATGGACTGGGATCGAACTGGGGGAACTGGGAGGGACTGGGAAAGGGGTTAAAGGGGAATTTGGCGTTACTGGTTTATACTGGGAGGGACTGGGAAAGGGTTAAAGGGGGATTTGGGGTTACTGGTTTATACTGGGAGGACTGGGAAAGGGTTTAAAGGGGGATTTGGGGTTACTGGTTTGGACTGGGGGGGACTGGGAAAGGGTTAAAGGGGGATTTGGCGTTACTGGTTTATACTGGGAGGGACTGGGAAAGGGTTAAAAGGGGATTTGGCGTTACTGGTTTGGACTGGGGGGGACGGGACTGGGGGAGTTTTTTCCCCTTTTCCTTGTGTTTCTCTGATTTTCACCCCAATTTTTCCTCTTCCCCCCCGTTTTCCCCCTTTCCTCCCCATTTCCCCCCTTTTTCTCCCATTTTCCCCCCATCCTCCCCCCCCAGACGACCCCTCCCGCAGCCCCTCCCCCTCCCCGCACGCCCCCTGCTCCCCGCCCCCTTTGCCCCCCCAGCCGCCCCCCCCACTGCCCCGTCCCGCCCCTCCTGCCCCCAGTGCGGCAAATCCTTCACGTCGGGCTCGTCCCTGAGCCGCCACCTGCGCTCCTCGCACGGGGGCGGGGCCGCGCCGGGCGCACCTGGGCTCACCTTCACCTGCTGGCGCTGCCGCGCGCCCTTCCCGTGCGGGGCGGCGCTGCGGGAGCACCTGGGCGGCGCCGCGGGCTGCCAGCCGCGCCCGCACCGCTGCCGCGCCTGCCCCAAGCGCTTCGCCTCGGCGCGCTCGCTCCGCAAGCACCGGCGCACGCACCTGGACGGGGCGCTGCGCTGCCCCGACTGCGGCAAGACGCTCACGTCGGCGGCCTCGCTGGTCACGCACCGGCGCATCCACACCGGCGAGCGCCCGTTCCGCTGCCCCGACTGCGGCATGGCCTTCATGGCCACCAAGTCGCTGGGCAAGCACCGGCGGGCGCGGCACTCGGGCGGCTTCATCTGCACCGACTGCGGGCGCAGCCTCTCGTCGCACGCCGCGCTGGTGGCGCACCAGCGCATCCACACCGGGGAGCGCCCCTACGAGTGCCCCGACTGCGGCAAGGGCTTTCGCGGCCGTCAAATCGCTCAGCAAGCACCGCAAAACCCACCGGGGGGCGGCGGCGGCGGCGGCCGGGCCGTGCCCCGAGTGCGGGGTGGGCGACGCGGCCTGGCCCGCACCGGCGGTGGGTCGGTGGGGACAGCCCCGACGGTGGGGCGGGGGTCCCGGTGATTACACGGGTGGTCGGGGACAGCCCCGAGGGGGTGCCGGTGTCACCGCGGCTCGTTAGGGACAGCCCCGAGGGTGGGGAGGGGGGTCCCAGAGGGTCAGCGACCCCTTAGGGAGAGCCCAGAGTGTGGGGCGGGGGTCCTGCAGCCCCTCAGGGAAAGCCCCCTCGGGGGTCCCGGCGTCCCCATGGCCCCTTGGGCACAGCCGCGAGCACGGGGCGGGGGTCCGGTGTCCCCTTGGCTGCTTAGAAACGGCCCTTCGGGGGTCCCGGTGCCCCCTCAGCCCCTCGGGGACAGAATCTCGGGGGTCCCGGTTCCTCTGAAGCCCCTCGGTCCCGGCCCCTCGGGGGTCCCGGGGGTCCCGGTTCCCGTGCATCCCCTCGGTCCCGGCCCCTCGGGGGTCCCGATTCCCGTGCATCCCCTCGTTCCCAGCCCCTCGGGGGTCCCGGGGGTCCCGGTTCCCGTGCATCCCCTCGGTCCCGGCCCCTCGGGGGTCCCGGGGGTCCCGGTTCCCGTGCATCCCCTCGGTCCCGGCCCCTCGGGGGTCCCGGGGGTGCCGGTTCCCGTGCATCCCCCTCGGTCCCGGCCCCTCGGGGTCCCGGGGGTCCCGGTTCCCGTGCATCCCCTCGGTCCCGGCCCCTCGGGGGTCCCGGGGGTGCCGCGGCGGCGCCGCCCCGCGTGCGAGCAGTGCGGGAAGGCGTTCCGGGACGGGGCGGCGCTGCGGCGGCACTGGCGGGTGCACACCGGCGAGAAGCCGTTCGGCTGCCCCGAGTGCGGCAAGAGCTTCCGCGCCAGCTCCAGCCTGGTCATCCACCGGCGCACGCACACCGGCGAGCGCCCGTACCCCTGCTCGGGCTGCCCCAAGAGCTTCGTGTCCCGCTCGGCGCTCATGAAGCACCTGCGGACGCACCTGCGCCAGGAGCCGCAGCACTGAGCCCCAAAATCTGCGTGCTCAGCCTCGGGTATTTGGGTGCTGAGCCCCAAAACCGGGGGGATTCGGGTGCTGAGCCCGAGGATTGGGGGGATTTGGGTGATGAGCCCCAAAATCGGGGGGCTTCGGGTGCTGAGCCCGAGGATCGGGGGGATTCGGGTGCTGAGCCTCGGGGATTTGGGTGCTGATCTCCCGGGGGCACCGGGGACCCCCCTCGGGGCTGTCCCCAAAATCCCCCCTGGTTTCTCCTCAAACTCCCCTCGATTCTCCCCAAATCTCCCCCAAAATCTCCCCGATCCTCCCCAAAATTCCCTCCAAAAATCCTCCCAAAAATCTCCCCAAAAAGCAAAATCTTGGGCGCTCACCTCGGGGATCTTTGGACAATTTTTGCGCGTCCACCTCGAACATCAAGATTTTGAATTTTGGGTGCCCACCTCAAGGACTGATGGACAAATTTTGGGTGCCCACCCCAAGGATTTATGGACAAATTTTGGACGCCGACTTCAAGGATTTATGGAAATTTTGGGTGCCCACCTCAGGGATTTATGGACAAATTTTGGGCGCTGACTTCAAGGATTTATGGAAAATTTTGGGTGCCCACCTCAGGGATTTATGGACAAATTTTGGACGCCAACTTCAAGGATTT
Source organism: Artemisiospiza belli (assembly GCA_021963965.1). Lineage (NCBI taxonomy): Eukaryota > Metazoa > Chordata > Aves > Passeriformes > Passerellidae > Artemisiospiza > Artemisiospiza belli. The sequence goes on from JAKDEW010000746.1 coordinate 7,371, forward strand.
ATGGAAAATTTTGGGTGTCCGCCTCAAGGATTTATGGATTAATTTGGGTGCCCGCCTCAAGGACTGAAGGACAAATTTTGGGTGCCCGTCCCAGGGCTGGAGATGCTCCTGTACATCCGACTCCACTTTTAGAGACTAAAAATGCCTTTTTTAAAGTTTTTCATCACCAAAAATGTTCCGGTATCTGAAATGAAGGTGCTGGAGTTGGGGGCTCTCTGTTCCCCTGGCGTTTTTTTCCATCTGGATCATGTTTTTATGAATTGTCCCAAATTCACGTTTCTCTCCCCAATTCCCCCTGCTCCAAAATGAGGTGAAATAAAGCAGATTTGGGATTTTAGGAGCACGGGGTGGTGATTTGTTGGCTCGGGGTTGGGGTGGGAATGCGGGACCCCCATGGGGAGGGGTCTCCCCCAGGAACCCATCCCGGCGGTCTCTGGTGGGATTTGGGTGGAAGTCTCACATTTTGGTGATGCTGAGCCCCGTTTTCCCGGGGATAAACCCCAAAAATGGGTGGGAGGGGTCCTCCAGATGTGCCAAAAATCCCAGAATTCCGCCCAAATTCGCGTTGGCAGCGGTGGGATTCGAACCCACGCCCCCGCAGGGACTGGAGCCTTAATCCAGCCCCTTGGACCGCTCGGCCACGCTACCCACGGAAGCAGCCCCAAAAATTGGGGGAAATCGGGTAAATTGGGCAAATTCATCAGTTGGGGAAGGGCGGCAGAGGGGAAGGGTCTCCCCGGTCCTGCTCAGTCCCCCCCTCCGTGTTTTGGGGTGTTAATTGGGGTCACGTCCCGTAAGCGGGAATTAATTAACAGAATTAATTAACAGAATTAACAAAATTACGGTAATTAACGGAATTACGGGAATCCGCCCCATTCCAGCGCCCCGGGGGGAGGGGTCCCTGCCCATGGAGGGGGTCCCGTTCCCCTCAGAACCCCTCGATGGATCCAAGGATGGAGAAAATCGTGGGGACAATTCCCGGTCCCGCTCCCATCCCCCGTTTTTTCCTGTTCACCCCCCGCTAAACACCCGAAATTCGCCGTTGTCTCCCCAAAACTCCGCCTCAGACCCTCCCTGCGCACCCGGTGTCCCATCCTGGGGCTGCCAGAACCCAAAACACGGCCCCGGGGGATTCAGCCCCCAAAACCCCGGGACCGGGAGGGGCTGCGGGTGTCACCTGGCTGGCCCCAAAATCCCCGAGGTTTTGGGTCAAAACAGCCGGAAAAAGGAACACCCGCCCTCCGGAGGGGTTTAAATCCTCGAGTTTTTAGGTCAAAACGGCCGGAAAAAGGAAGTTATGTTCCGGTTTTGCAGGGTTTATTGCCGGGGGGGGGATACCGGGGTCATGGGGACAGGGGACACCCCATGTCCCAATGTCCCCATGTCCCAGTGTCCGTCCTGCTCCGTCCCAGTGTCCCCATCTCTGTGTCCCATGCCAGTGTCCCCATGTCCCAGTGTCTGTCCTGCTCCGTCCCAGTGTCCCCATCCCATTCCCTGAATTCCGGGGTCACTGCACATCGGAGGGGGAGTCCAGTTCCCTCAGATCCAGAACCAGAACCAGAACCAGGACCAGAACCAGGGCTGGAGGTGATGGCCTCGGAGGGGGTCTGGGGGCACTGGGCAATGGAGACAATGGAGAGCTCCCCCAGCTCCAACAAGAACCAGGGCCTAAATCAGGGCCTGAATCAGGGCCTGAATCAGGGCCTGAACCACGGCCTGAACCAGGGCCTGAATCAGGGCCTGAATCAGGGCCTGAACCAGGGCCTGAACCACGGCCTGAACCACGGCCTGAACCAGGGCCAGAACCAGGGCCTGAACCAGGGCCTGAATCAGGGCCTGAACCAGGGCCTGAACCACGGCCTGAACCAGGGCCTGAATCAGGTCCTGAATCAGGGCCAGAACCAGGGCCTGAACCAGGGCCAGAACCAGGGCCTGAACCAGGGCCTGAATCAGGGCCTGAACCAGGGCCAGAACCAGGGCCAGAACCACGGCCTGAACTAGGGCCAGAACCACAGCCTGACGCTCTCCACTGAGGTATTTTGGGATCACTGTACCATGAAAATCTCTCCCAACTCCAACCAGAACCAGGGCCGGACATGGTTTCATGGTCTCCATGGAGGTGTTTTTGGATCACTGAATGATGGAAATCTCCCCCAGCTCCAACCAGAACCAGGGCTGGAGGTGATGTCCATGGAGGTATTTTCGTTCACTGTACAATGGAGATCTCCCCCAGCTCCAACCAGAACCACGGCCCTCACCTCTTCCCCTCCAAACTGCGCCGTGGGGAAGGCGAAAAGCGGCCGGCGCCTGGCCGGGCCCATCGTCCCCCGTCAAAGAAGGCCACGCGGCCGCTGTCATAGTCGAGGCCACGCGCAGGTGGCGCGGGCAGCGGCCGGGCAGCGGCGTGGGCGCGGGCTCGGTCAGCGCCCGGCACAGGCCGCCCCAGCGCTGCAGGGCCCACACGCCGTCGCCGGGCGCGCAGGCCGGGCCGTGGCGCTGCACCGAGGCCCGGCTGACGCCCCGCGGCGCAGAAGGGACCCTCGGCCAGGGCCACGGTCCAGGTGTGGCGGCCGCCGGTGAAGCCGGGCAGGCCGAGGGCGCACGGCGAGCACGAGAAGCGCTCGGGGCCCGGTTCGGGCTCGGGGCCGCCATAGGCCCAGCGGGCTGAGAGCGAGTCCGGGGAGAGCACGAGGCGAGGGTGCGCGGTGAGGGGGTCCAGGGTGACCTCGGCTGGGGTTTGGGGGGCAATAATGGGGGCAAATTTGGGGGGGGGATAATGAGGGGAAGTGGAGGAAAAATGGGGGGCAAATGGGGCAGAAATGGGGGAAAACAGGGGGGGGAAATGGGGGGAAAAATGGGGAGGGATGGGATGGGGGGGAAATGGTGGGAATGGGGGAAAATGGGGGAAAAGAGGGCAAAATGGGGCAGAAATGGGGGGAAAAGGAAGGGAAATAACGGGAATGCGGGGAAAATGGAGGAAATGGGAAAATGAGGAGGGGAAATGGAGGAAAAATGGCGGGAAAAATGGAGGAGGGGATGGGGGAAAAATGAGGGGAAAAAAGGGACAATTGGGGAAGAAAAAGGGAAAAGATTGGTAGGAAATGGGGGGAAAAATGGGGGAAATTTGGGGGGGAAAATGAGGGGAAATGGGGCAGAAATGGGGGGAAATAGGGGGGAAATGAAGGGAAATGTGGGGGGGAAATGGGGGAGAGAAATGGAGCAGAAATAGGGGGAAATTGGGGGGAAATGGTGTGGAAATAATGGGAGGAATGGGAGGGAAAATGGGGGGAAAAATGGGGGGAAAATGGGGGAAAACGGGGAAATGGGGAGAAAAAAAGGGGGGGGAAATTGGGAAAGGGGAGAAGGAAAAGGAAAAAAAAGGAGAAAAATGGGAAAGGAGGGGAGAAAAAGGGAGAAGAAATGACAGCAAAGGGGAGAGGAAAACGAGGGAAAAACAGGGAAAAATGGGATAAAAAAAAGTGAAACCAGGCAAAAGTCCCAATTTCTGCCCCGTCCATACGTGTTTCCCACAGGGACTCACCCACTTGTTCTTCATCTTTCTCTAAAATAAGAGAATTAATAAAAAATCCTGGAATGGAGCAGAGCTGGGGAGGGAGGGAAGGAGGGAGGGGAGAAAACTCACGGTGCTCCTCGAGGCACCACCCTGCAGGAAATCAGAAATAATCATAAATAATGGCTGTGAGAGGTGATAAAACAGGATGGAAATTAAAATAGAATAAAAAATAATGAAATTAAAATATCACAAAAATAACGGCAGTGAAAGGTGATAAAACAGGGTGGAAAGGTGAAATGGAATAAAAAAATTAAAATAAATAAATTAAAATAGTATTAAATTAGTATAGTAATAGTAAAAAATAGTAATATTAAAAGTAATACATTAGTATAAAAATTAGCAATAAATTAGTATAGTAGTAGTGATAAATAGTAATATTAAATAGTGATATTAATAGCAATAAATTAGTATAGAATTAGTAATAAATGAGTATAGTAATAGCAATAAATGGTAATACATTTGTATAAAATAAATGAAATAACACAAAAATTAGAAATAGAAATGAAGTAGAAAAATAAAGGAAATAAAATGGAATAAAACAGAACCAGACCAGCCCCGGGCCAGGACACTCACAGATCCTCATTCGGGACTCCTCTGGAAGGAGAAAATTATTTGGGATTAATGAAGAAATTAAGGATTTAAATGGTTGCTTTAAATTCATTTCAAAAATTAATTTTTGCAGGGAAGGAAACAGAAGAGTTTCCCCCAGGACTCACCGAGCTCTGCGTTCAGCACGGCTGGAAAGGAGGAAAAATGAGAATTTCCATGATCGGGCAGAAATTCCATTTCCAGAATTCCTGTTTTTCCAGAATTCCATTTCCAGCATTCCCACTTCTCCAGAATTCCCGTTTTTCCAGGGCCACTCACCGATCTCTCTGTCCCGTTGTTCTGGGGGAAATTGGGCAAAATTCAGGGTAATGTTATCAAAATGTTATCACAAACAACAAATAAATAAAATACTTATCTATACATAAAATATTTAAATATTCAATAACATGTCTATAATAAAATGTCTGATTCTGTAATGCGGTTGACTACATAATATATTTAAATACATGATATATTTTAAAAGAGAATATATTTTAATATATAATATAGTAAACCACAGAATATAGAATACAGAATAGAATACAGAAAGTGTACCAATAGCTAAATAAAATTTACAAAATACGAAATATAAATATATATAATATTTTATATCTATTAGAAATACATACACTGGCTAGAATGCAGTAATTATCTTATTATTTATAATTAATAACATTATAAATTACATAGCTATTAATAAATATTTATATTATTAACAATAACGTAAATCTGCTCTGACCCATTCCCCGAGTTTCCCTCACCGAGCGCCTCCGAGAGCTCCGCTTTGAGGAGAAAAACCCAAAACTGCTCAATTTCATGGGGTCTGTGACCAGAATGGGCTCAAATCCCCAAATTCACCGAGTTTCAGGGTAGGGGAGGGGCACACGCACCGATCCTGGCGTCCCGGGCTCCTGAAATGGGGAAAAAGGGAGAAAATTCAAATTATCACAGGAAAAAAATTCCCATTC
>JAKDEW010000746.1:15000-80000 GCA_021963965.1 Artemisiospiza belli
TCATATTTAATTCAGGATAACTTAATTTTAATTCAGTACAATTTAATTTTAATTCAAGATAATTTTAATTTTTTAATTCAGGATATTCCAAATAGGGGTAAATTTTGAGTTTAGAAATGGGGAGTTGTGCCCCAAAAACGAAGTTTTTTTGGGGCCCAGAAATAGAGTTTGAGACCCCAAAAAAGGGGGTGTTAATTGTTAATTCCCAATTAAATCAGACTAATCAGTTCATTCCCAATTAAATCAGACAATTTTGGGGAGAGAATTCCCCTTTTCCAGAACTTACGTGCTGCCGATTCCTTCTCCTCTGCACAAAAAATGAAATTATTGCCTCGTTAGCACCATCAATTAATTAATTATTCCCATTAATTATTATTTCCCATTATGATAACATTATTAACAATTTTTTTCTCCAAGATTTCCTCCCTCCTCCAGGAATTTTTTCCCCTTATTTTTCCCCAAATTCCCCTTTAATTAAGATTTTTCTGCACTTTAATTAATTGGAACTCACCCAGCAGCTCCTTCAGGTGCCCTGGGGGGAGCAGAGGGAAATTAATTAAAAGATTAAAATTAAAAATTAAAATATTAAAAAACCACGAATTCATTGATATCATTCAATATATGGATGGTTTTAGTCAATGCAGGTTTATAAATATAAATTGGTTTTGTTGTTTTAAAAAATATAAATATAAATATAATATAAATATAAATATAAATATAAATATAAATATAAATATAAATATAAATATAAAATATAACTGTAAAGCATCAATGACATATAAAATATAGATATAAACTATCAATATAAATATGCAAGTAAATATAAATTTAGATATACGTATAAATATAAATATAGCTTATCTAAAATTTGCAAATTATAAATAGAAATAAATTATAGATATTATTATGAATATGAATATTAATATTAATAAGAATATAAATATAAATATAAATATAAATATGACTTACTGATCTCAGCTTCATTTTCCCCTAAAGAAATAAGAAAAATTAAAATAAATATTAATTTAAAAACACCTAAGAGTGAAAGAATTCTTAAAAAATTGAAAGAAATCTAACAGAATTAAAATTAACTATTGGAAAATAAAAAATCATAAATAATTGCTAAAAAAAATGTAGAAAATAAATTTCCTTCTGCTTTCCTCAGCCCTAAAAATTATAAAAATCAAAAAAATCCTAAAAGTCCTAAAAATCCAGGAGCTGCTCCTGAGTACTCACGGATCTGGGTGTCCCGGGCCTCTAAATAAAAAATATTTATAATTGTTAATTGTCATTATAATTATTTTTCATTATGATTATATTTTTCATTATAATATTTCATTATATTTATCATTGTAATTATCAGTATAATTATTTTTGTTATTATAATTATATTATAATTACAATTAATTACAGTTATGTCTGATTATTACCAGTTTATATTTATGATGCACTGTATAATTTCAGGTTTTCACCTTATTATTATTTTCATATTAAATATTTTGTATATATTTCAGGTTTTGCCCCTCCAAACCAAACAAAAATCCGAATTTCCCCCAGACCTCCCGGATTTTGGTGGAAAATGCCCCAAAAAAAGGAGAGAAATTCCTCACCCAGCTCGGCCTCGTGCTGCTCTGTGGGGAGAGAGGGGAAAATGGGAAAAATGGGAAAAATGGGAAAAAAGGGCAAAATGGGAATTTCAGAGTTGGATAAAATGGGAATTGTTCTGGAATTGGTAAAAATTGTTCCATCCTGGAATGGAAAATGCTGCACTTACGAATCTTTTTACTGAAGACCTCTGGAAATGGGAAAAGAGGAAACTGATGGTAATTAAAAATAATAGAAATAGAGATAGAAATAGAAATAGAGATAGAAATAGAAATAGAGATTAAGATAGAGATAGAAATAGAAACAGAATAAAATATAAATAAAAATAAATAAAAAATTAGAAATAAAATTAAAAATTAAAATAAAAATAGAAATTGAAATAGAAATATAGATAGATGTAAAAATAAACAAAAAATAAAAATAGAAATAAAAATTAAAATATAAATAAAATAAAAACAAAAATAAAAATTAAGTACAAAATAAAAATGAAAATAAAAACTTAATAATAAATAAATTAGTACTAAAAATAAAAAGTAAAAAGAAACATAAAAATAAATATAAACATAAAAATAAATTAAAAATAAAAACAAAAACAAAAACAAAAATAAAAATAAAAACAAAATAAAAATAATTAGGCTCCAGTGCCAATTTTCCCCAATTTCCCCCCAAAATGAACAGGATCAGCTCACCCACATCAGCCGTGAGTTCCCCTGGAAATGTAAAAAATGGAATTTTGACCCAAATTTCCATTTCCACAGCCCCAGCCAGGGGAATTTGGGGCTCCCGGGGGATTTCTGGGGCAGAAACCCCAAACTCACCGATTTTCGTGTGCCGCTCCCCTGGGGGGAAGGGTCGGGTTGGGTTACTCAGGGTTAATGAATGAACCATTAATTAATGAATTATTAATTAACGAGGGGCCGGGACTCACCGAGCTCCACCGTGAAGATCCCTGGAACCGAAAACGCCGTGAATTCCCCCAAATTCGGGGCCACATCTTCATTTCCCATTTATCCCTTTTTCCCCCCCTTTTTTACCCTTTTCCCCCCTTTTTCCCCCCCTTTTCCCCATTTTTCCCCCTTTCTTCCCTTTTTTTCCCTTTTCCCTCTTTTTTTTTCCCTTTTGTTCCCCTTTTTTCCCCTTTTTTCCCCCAAATTCATGCCCAGCCCCCCCAGCCCTGCAATCCTGGGGGATTTTCCCCCAAATTCTGTGGAATTTGGATTTTTTTCCCCAAACCCTCTGGAATTCGGGGATTTCCCCCCAAGCTCTCTGAAATCCGAGGATTTTGCCCCAAACTCTCTGAAATTGGAGGATTTTGCCCCAAATCCCAGTTCCCCCCCCGTTCCCTGGGGCACTCACGGATGGTGGCGTCGCACTTGGCTGAGGGAAAAAAAAATTGAAATTTAAAATCCAAATAAAAAACCCTCAAAAATCGGTGTTCTGGCTCCTTTTCCCCATTTTGCCCAAAACTCACCCAGCTCTGCTCGGAGCTTCCCTAAAAACAGAAATAAAGTGAATAAATTGTAATTATAGGATTGAGTCTGACCAAAAATTAAATATAAAATTAATATAATTTATGTTTGTCATTAATATAATCAATTTTTCCATAATTATTCAAATTTTACCATAAGTAATTAATTAAAAATCTGTTATAAATAAATATATTAAATTTTAAGTGTGGGTATAATGAATTTTAATAATTAGTACGGTCAAAATATTATTGATAGAGCCACAATAATAATTTCAAATATTGTGATTTTAATAGAATTAAAATTGATTAAATTTATGAATTGACAGAATTTTACAAATTATTAAAAAAAAAAGAGGAGGAATTGGGGCCGGGCAGCTGCAGGGGAGGAAATTCTGGGGAATTTTAGGGAATTTGGGAATTCTGGGGAATTTTGGGGAATTTTTGGGAATTTTGGCACTTACGGAGCCCGGAGTCACGCTCAGCTGTGGGAAAAGCACCAAAAATCAGTAAAAACCACCAAAAATTACCATTAAAGCACCAAAAATCATCATTTTTGGGCTTTGCTCCACCTCCCCCCTCCCCAAAGCCAAAAAATCTCCAAAAATTCCCAATTTTCCTCCCAGTAAAGGGAATTTCCAATTTCCTGCTGTTTTTATTTATTTTTTCTCAAGATCACCAAGAAGTTGAATTTTTCAGTTTTTCTCGGTTCTTGTTCCCCATTTTCCTGGTCCAGATTTGTAATTTTCACACATTTTTCCATTCCTGACATTCCTAAGATTTACTGGATTTTCAATAAATAAATGAATAAAATAAAATAAATATAATTAAAATAATAAATGCATAAGATAAATGAAATTAATAAAACAATAAATGTAAATAAATATAAATTAAAAATTTTAAAAATAAGAAGTAAAATATATAAAATAAAAATAAAATAGAAATAAACATAAAATCATAAATAAATAAATAAAATAAAAATAAGAATAAAAAAGAAATAAAATAAATAATTTTATTGCTAACTTTATTAAACCACAGCACTAATTAACAATTAGCAAAACACCCACAAACCCCCCAAAAATGTGAATTAAATCTCCATACCCAGCATTGCTGTGAGCCTTCCTGTGGGATGAGGGAAAATGGCAATTAATGCAGGAACTGACCCAAAATTGGGCACTTTGAGCCCAAAACCATCGGGGGAGGAGGAAAAGATTTCAGAAAACTCACGGATCTCAGCGGCAAGCTTGGCTGGGGAGGAAAAAAAGGAAATTTTGGGGTTTTTGGGGTTTTTCTCTGTGGGAAATGCAGAAATTTGGGCGAAATTTGGGGGAAATTTTGGGAAATACAGGGAGAAATTCAGGTGGAAATTTGGGGAAAATTGGGGGAAAATTCAGGGGAAATTTGGGGAAAATTGGGGGAGATAATTTGATTTATTTCCTATTTCCCCCAGGCCAGGATCAAGTTTTGCCCCAAAAATTGAGTTTTTTAGCCCAAAAGCAGCAGGGAACGGCACTCACTGATCTTCCGGTCGCGTTCCTCTGGGAGGAAGAGGAAAAAAGGGGGAAAAAGCAGGAAAAGGAGAATTATGAGAAAATTCCTTCATTTTGTGATGGTTCCGAGGTGGTCCCAGGAATTGGGATTTTTCCCCCAAAATTTCCTTTGAAATGAGGATTTTGGCCTTGGACTGACTGAGTTTGGCGCTGGATTCACCTAAAAAAAAGGAAAGAAAAATAAAAACCAAAATCCCAGGATACAATAAATATGAAAAAAATCCCCCAAAAATCCAAAAAAATCCCCAAATCTTCCCACCCTCCCTCCCTCCCCGGAGGGAATTTTTATTTTTATTTTTATTCTTATTTTTATTTTTATTTTTATTTTTATTTTATTTTATTTTTATTTAACATCCCCCCTGCAATCCTAAAAATCGGGTTTAATAAGGAAAAACCAGCCCTAAAACCACCTAAAAATGCACAAAATTTTCTAATTTTAATTTTTTTAGCCGTGATTTGTATGACTGAGGCCTCGATTTTAATTTCAATGGGAAAATTCCCATTTTAAGCACAAATTTGGGGTAAAAGTTCCCATTTGAAGACCCAAACTGTTCATTTTAGGGAGAAACTGATAATTTTAATGCCAAATCTTTCATTTTTAGGCCAAATCCCTCATTTTAATCCACAGAATTCCTTACCCAGGTCCGAGGTGAGTTTGCCTGGAAGCAAAAAAATAAAAAAGAAAAAAAATTCAAATTATTTTGAGTTTTTTTAGGTCTGGATCCGTCCCCAGGGCCTCAAAATCCCAAATTTTTCAGGAGCAGCCCCAAAAACCTCCCGGGGACCCCAAAATTGATGGAAAATGTTGGAATTTCTTTTTTTAATGGAAAAAAGGAAAAGGAACTCACTGATCCTCCTGTCCCGCTCCTCTGGGAAGGGAGAGAGGAAAAGGAAATCAGAAAATGGGGAAAAAAGGGAGAAAATAAAGGGGGGAAAGGGGAAAAAAAATTGAACAATTGGGGGGGAAAGGGGGAAATAAAGAGGGAAAATAAAGGGGAAAATGTGAGAAAATAAAGAGGAAAAAAGGGAAAAATGGGGAAAATAAAAGGGGAAAAAGGGGAGAAACAAAGGGAGAAAAATGGGGAAAGGGGAAAATAATGGGGGAAATAAAGGGGGGAAGTAGGAAAATCAAAGGGAAAAAATGGAGAAAATAAAGGTGAAAATAAAGAGGAAAAAGGGGAGAAAATAAAGGGAAAAAAAAAAGAAAAATTGAGAAAATAAAGTGGAAAAAAGTGGGAAGAAAGGGAAATAAAGGGGAAATAAGGGTGGAATTAATTGGGGTTGATTGAACACAATGTTCTGGAACGTTCCAGGGGGAAAAGAGGAAAATCTCTCACCCAGAGCTTCATTTTCCTCTGTAAAAGGAAAAAAAAGGAACAAACTGGGTCAGTTTGCGGGAATTAAAGCCCAGCTCAATTAAATCTGAATATTCTGGGCTATTTTTTTCTACCCCAAAAAAATTCATTTCCACCAAAAAAATATCAATTTTCCCCCAAAAAAAATCCATTTCCACCCCCCCAAAAAAATCAATTTCCAACCCCCCGAAAAAATCAGTTTTCACCCCAAAAAATCCATTTCCACCCCCAAAAAAATCCATTTGCACCCCAAAAAAAATCAGTTTCCACTCACCCGTCTCCATCCCGTCGCTGCTCGCAGCCAGCCTCCGCTCCGGGCTCCCTCAGCCTGGGGGAAAAAAGGCCAGAATTGGGTCAGGAATGGGTTTTCCAGGGAAATCTGGGAATTTTGGGATTGTTCAATCCCTGGGGAGGGAGGGCAAGGGAGGAATTTCCCAATTCCCTCAGGATTTCCCTATTTCCCCATAACATTTTGTGCCCATTTTAGTGCTCATTTTTGCCCAGAAAAAGGTACCCGGAGTGTCCGAAACTCTTTGTTTTTATTGTCTGATATTGTCCTAATACAAATTGTCCAAATTGTTATTACACTAATTATGTTATGTTATGTTATGTTATGTTATGTTATGTTATGTTATGTTATGTTATGTTATGTTATGTTACGTTAAATTTCATTACATTATATTTCATTGCATTAGACTTCATTACATTATACAGTATTATATACTGACTTAATTATATTTTTACTATATACTCAGTTATATATTTACTATATACTTGATCATAAATTACCACTATACTGTATTGTTTTGTATCAGTACTTTAATGACAATTTCATTACTATTAAACCTTTAAAATCCCAAACCCAGCAATCAGCGTTTTTCACAAACGGGATTCCTGGAGGCCCCCAAGGCCCCGCGGGGCTGGGCCCGGATCGAGTTCCCACCCCGTCCGCAAGGTGCCTCCAGAATTCCCGTTTTTGGGAATCCTCCTCCAAACCCCCAAATCATCCCCAAATATGGGTCAGCACTCACCCAGAGCAGGGTTTGGGGTGGAATTTTGGGGCTTTGGGCCGGGGTTTTGGGGCCCGCAGCCTCGGAGGAGCCGCGACAGCTGAGCTGGAACTGGGCCCAGTTCCCAAATTGGACTGGGAGGAGGATCCCGAAATGGGCACGGAGGGAATTGGATCCTAAACGGGATCCTAAACGGGATCCTAACTTGGGATCGTAAATGAGGATCCTAAATTGGGATCCTAACTTGGGATCCTAAATTGGGATCGTAAATGGGGATCCTAAATTGGGATCCTAACTTGGGATCCTAAATGGGGATCCTAAAGGGGGTCCGGGCCTTCAGTGAGGGCAGGGGGCAGGCCAGGACACTGCGGGAAACTGGGGGACACTGGAGGGACATTGGGACCCTCTGGGGGACACTGGGACCCTTTGGGGGGACACTGGGATGTTTTGGGGTGACATTGGGAGGTTTCCCCCTCAAATACCCCCTTTCCGTACAACGCCCAGAGGGCGCCGCCATATTTTCCACGCCGACCGCCATGTCGCCGTACGGCTGTACGTCACTTCCGGTTCCTCCGGAAGCGCCACCGCCTCTTTCCGCCCGCGCAGGCTGAGGGGACGGACGGGCCCGGGCCGAGGCCTCCGCGCATCCGCCGGCATCCCGCGGATCCCGCCGCTCCCGCCGCCGCCCGCCGCCGCCATCCGCCGCCATGACGGAGCAGATGACCCTGCGCGGCACCCTGAAGGGCCACAACGGCTGGGTGACGCAGATCGCCACCACGCCGCAGTTCCCGGACATGATCCTGTCGGCCTCGCGCGGTGCGGGACCGTCCGGGAGGGGTCTGGGGCTGCCGTGAGGGGGGAGAGGGCGGCCGGGAGCGGGGGGAACCCGCGGGACGGGGCTGGGGGGGATGAGGAAGGGTCAGGGGTCCCTGAGGGTCTCTGGGTGACCCCAGTGGGTGTGTGACCCCCTCCCCATTGCCCCCTCCCCAGACAAGACCATCATCATGTGGAAGCTGACGCGTGACGAGACCAACTACGGGATCCCGCAGCGGGCGCTGCGCGGGCACTCGCACTTCGTCAGCGACGTGGTCATCTCCTCCGACGGGCAGTTCGCCTTGTCCGGGTCCTGGGATGGCACCCTGCGCCTCTGGGACCTCACCACGTCAGTTTGGGGTGAAATCCGGGATTTTGGGAGTTTTGGGGGTGGGGTTAGGGTTAGGGTTAGGGTGTCAGGGTCATCTCCTCCGACGGGCAGTTCGCCTTGTCCGGGTCCTGGGATGGCACCCTGCGCCTCTGGGACCTCACCACGTCAGTTTGGGGTGAAATCCGGGATTTTGGGAGTTTTGGGGCTGGGGTTAGGGCTAGGGTGTCGGGTACATCTCCTCCTATGGGCAGTTCGCCTTGTCCGGGTCCTGGGATGGCACCCTGCGCCTCTGGGACCTCACCACGTCAGTTTGGGGGATTTCAGGGGCTTTGGGGGGTGAATTTGGGGTGAAATCCGGGGTTTTTGGGTCAGGGCTGCTCGCCGTCCCTCTCCCGATGATTACAGCTGAGTTCCCACTGATCCCCCCGGGGGTCTGAGGACAAGTCCTGCAATGATGATGGGAGACACCTGGGCCAGCAGCCCCGCGGGGCTTTTTAGGGATTTTGGGGATTTTTTTGGGGATTTCAGGGGGGTTTTGGGGATTTTTTCGGGATTTTTTTGGGGTGTCCATTGAGGGGATGCAGCTGGAAAAGGGCCGGAATTTGTGGGGTCAGACTCTTGTCAAATCCCCAAATCTTCCCTGAAACCGCTTTGGTCCAATTCCCACTGATCCCAGTTCTCACTGAGTCAATCATTGCACGCCTCTTTTCACTCCATTTTTATGGCTGTTTTTCCCAATTTATCGATATTTCACCCCAATTCCTGGGTGTTTTTGCCAGGTTATGGATATTTCCCCTGGTTTCTGGGGAGATTCTGGATGTCTGACCCTGCCGACCCTGCTCCTGATGCTGGCTGGTTTTTTTTCCCATTTTACAGCTATATCACCCCAATTCCTGACCGTTTTTCCCATTTTAGTGGCCGTTTTCCCATTTTTGTGGCCGTTTTTACCATTTTTTGGATATTTCACCCCAAATTTTCCCTCGCAGGGGCACCACCACGCGCCGGTTCGTGGGGCACACCAAGGACGTGCTGAGCGTGGCCCTGTCCCCATTCTGCCTGTCTTTGTGGCCATTTCCCCCATTTTTACGGCTGTTTTTTCCTATTTTTATCGTTGTTTTTCCCAATTTCCGGCTGTTTCACCCCAAATTTCCCCTCGCAGGGGCACCACCATGCGCCGGTTCGTGGGGCACACCAAGGACGTGCTGAGCGTGGCCTGCTCCCAATTCCCAGCTGTTTTATCCCAATTTATGGCCATTTCCCCTATTTTTACAGCCGTTTTTCTCATTACTTTGTGTGTTTTTCCCGTTTTTTGGATGTTTCACCCCAAATCTCCCCTCAGGGGCACCACCACGCGCCGGTTCGTGGGGCACACCAAGGACGTGCTGAGCGTGGCCTTCTCCTCCGACAACCGGCAGATCGTGTCGGGCTCGCGCGACAAAACCATCAAGCTCTGGAACACGCTGGGCGTCTGCAAGTACACCGTGCAGGTGGGACGGGGTCTGGGGTAAATTCCGGCGATTTTGGGTCATTCGTGGCGGTTGGGGTCAGTTATGGGGGATTTGGGGCCAGTTTGGGGTGATTTATGGGGGGTTTGGGGTCAGTCCAGGGACAAAACCATCAAGCTCTGGAACACGCTGGGCGTCTGCAAGTACACCGTGCAGGTGGGACGGGGTCTGGGGTAAATTCCGGCGATTTTGGGTCATTTGGGGTCAGTTATAGGGATTTGGGGTCATTTATGGGGGCGTCCTCACCTGTCCCACAGGACGAGAGCCACTCCGAGTGGGTGTGTCTCACCTGTCCCTCACTGTCTCACCTGTCTCACCTGTCCCTCACTGTCTCACCTGTCTCACCTGTCCACAGGACGAGAGCCACTCCGAGTGGGTTTCGTGCGTTCGCTTCTCCCCCAACAGCAGCAACCCCATCATCGTCTCCTGCGGCTGGGACAAGCTGGTCAAGGTGAGACCTCGTCCAGGTGAGACCCCCGGACTGGGCACACCTGGGCACACCTGGGAGCCCTGGGATTGTCCCCCCTGACCTCACCTGTCCCCCCCAGGTGTGGAACCTGGCCAACTGCAAGCTGAAGACGAACCACATCGGGCACACGGGGTACCTGAACACGGTCACCGTGTCACCTGACGGGTCACTGTGCGCGTCCGGGGGAAAGGTAGGGATGGGACACACCTGGGGACACACCTGGGGACAGGTGACACACCTGGGACACACCTGGGGACACACCTGGGGCATGGGGACACACCTGGGACACACCTGGGGCACACCTGGGGTATTGTCAGGGGTACCTGAACACGGTCACCGTGTCACCTGACGGGTTACTGTGCGCGTCCGGGGGAAAGGTAGGGATGGGACACACCTGGGAGTGTCCCCGATGATGTCCCCAATGTCTCCAGGACGGGCAGGCCATGCTGTGGGACCTGAACGAGGGGGTGTCCTGGTTCTGGGGGTGTCCCCAATGATGTCCCCAGTGTCCCCAATGATGTCCCCAATGTCTCTAGGATGGCCAGGCCATGCTGTGGGACCTGAACGAGGGCAAGCGCCTGTACCTGTGTCCCATGGGGGTGTCCGTGTGACCCCAGTGTCCCTGTTAATGTCCCCAATGATGTCCCCTGTGTCCCCAGGACGGGCAGGCCATGCTGTGGGACCTGAACGGGGGGGTGTCCTGGTTCTGGGGGTGTCCCCAATGTCCCTGTTGATGTCCCCAATGTCCCCCCCAGGACGGGCAGGCCATGCTGTGGGACCTGAACGAGGGGGTGTCCTCAATGTCCCTAATGTCCCTGTTGATGTCCCTGTTGATGTCCCCAATGTCCCCAATGATGTCCCCAATGTCTCTAGGATGGCCAGGCCATGCTGTGGGACCTGAACGAGGGCAAGCACCTGTACCTGTGTCCCATGGGGGTGGTCCCTGTGTCCCCAATGTCCCCAATGTCCCTGTTGATGTCCCCAATGTCCCCAATGATGTCCCCAATGTCTCCAGGATGGCCAGGCCATGCTGTGGGACCTGAACGAGGGCAAGCACCTGTACACGCTGGACGGGGGGGACGTGATCAACGCGCTGTGCTTCAGCCCCAACCGATACTGGCTGTGCGCCGCCACGGGGCCCAGCATCAAGATTTGGGTACAAAATGGGGAAATTGGGTAACGGGATTGGGATAACGGGGTCAGAGCGGGACCGATACTGGCTGTGCGCCGCCACGGGGCCCAGCATCAAGATTTGGGTACAGAAATGGGGAAATTGGGTAACGGGATTGGGATAACAGGATTGGGATTGGGGCAGGAGAGGGATCGGGATTCCCCCCGTGCCGTGATGAAACACTGAACTGCCTCCGACCCTCCGTGGGGAAACCCAGAGGCTGTTTCTGAGCTACCTGGGCTGGGGGATCCAGGTGGGATCAGGGCAGGATCCAGGTGAGATTTGGGCAGGATCCAGGTGAGATTTGGGCAGGATCTGTGCAGGATCCAGGTGGGATCCAGGTGAGATTTGGGCAGGATCCAGGTGGGATCCAGGTGGGATCCAGGTGAGATTTGGGCAGGATCCAGGTGGGAGCAGGGCGGGATCCAGGTGAGATTTGGGCAGGATCCAGGTGAGATCCAGGTGGGATCAGGGCAGGATCCAGGTGGGAGCAGGGCAGGATCTGTGCGGGATCCAGGTGGGATCCAGGTGATTGCTCACCTGTTCTCACCCGCAGGACCTGGAGGGGAAGATCATCGTGGACGAGCTGAAGCAGGAGGTGATCAGCACCAGCAGCAAGGCGGAGCCGCCCCAGTGCACCTCGCTGGCCTGGTCGGCAGATGGGCAGGTGAGGAGGACACCTGGGCAGGGGGCACTCCCCTGGGCATCCTCACCTGGGCAGGGCATCGTCACCTGGGCAGGGGGCACTCCCCTGGGCACCCTCACCTGGGCAAGGATCATCACCTGGGCAGGGGGCACTCACCTGGGCAAGGGACATTCAAATCGGGACCCTTACCTGGGGACATTCACCTGGCATGAGGACATTCACCTGGGCACCCTCACCTGGGCCACATGGGGACCCTCACCTGGGCAGGGTAGGACATTCACCTGGGGACATTCACCTGGGCACAGGACATTCAAATGGGGTCCCAACACCTGGGCAGGGGGAACCTTCACCTGGGCACCTGGGGCTGAGGCCAGGAGTGACCCCGGGATGACCCCAAGTGACCCTTAAATGACCCCTGACCCCTGTCCTTGTCCCCAGACTCTCTTCGCCGGCTACACCGACAACCTGGTGCGGGTGTGGCAGGTGACCATCGGCACCCGCTGAGCCCCGATCCGGCCGCTTTTCACCCCAAAAACGTCAGTGAATGGTTGAGGCCCAATCCTGCCTTTTTTAACCCAAAAATGTCAATAAATGGCGATTTTTGGAGCTGGAGTTGCTGCGTGTTCCTGATGGGATTTTGGGGCAAAAAACCTCAGAAAGGGGGAAAAGGGTGGTGACGTCACTGGGGTGGGATTTGGGGCTGTTCCTCGTTAAATTAATTTTTAAAAGCCTCAAATTAATTAAAAATCCAAATTAAATAAAAATACCCCAAAATTGGTCTGTGTAAGACATGAGGATCCTAAATTAATTTTAAAAACTCCCAAATTAAATTAAATAGTGGTTAGATATTAAATTAATTTCTAATAGTGAATAACTGCTAGGTATTAATTTTTAAAAGTGATTAGCCCTAAGTATTATTTTTAATAGTAAATAACTGCTAAGTATTAAATTTTAATAGTAAATAACTACTAAATATTAGTTTTTAGAACTAAATAACTGCTAGATAATAATTTTAAAAAGTAAATAACTACTAAATATTTTTAAAAGTAAGTAATTGCTAGATATTAAATTAACTTTTAAAAGTAAATAACAGCCTTCGATACAACTTCTTTAATCTTTATTATTGACAAGTCATAAAACTAAAATCTCCGTTTAATTCTCATTTTTTTAGCCAAAAATATCCCGAACGAGCTCTGAAACGCCAACAAGGAAATTTCCCAAATCCACCAAAATTCAGGGAAAAACGTCAGGGAGGGGAGGGGCAGGGGGAGGAGCTCCCGGGTGGGAAAGGATCCAGATGGAAATAACAAAAAAAGGGAGAAAAAAATAAAAATAAAATAAATTATTCCCAAGCCGGGGAGCTCCAGAGCTGCGGGGTGGGAACCCCGTAAAGTGCCAGAGGGGAGAGGAAAACCCAAAAACCCGGGATTTTCCCCCAAAAAATGGCAAGGAAAGGGAGGAGCAAACAGCAGGGGGAGAACGGGGCTGGATCCCAAAAATCCAGGCACCGAAAAATGCGGATTTTGGGAAAGGAGGGAGGTTCAAATCTGACAGGATTTGGTCCCAAAATGTGGAAAAATTCCCGGGAAGGGCCCAAAATTGAACTGGGGGGGGGGGGGGGGGGGGGGCAGCTCCCAGTGCCAGGAACTGAACTGGGACCAGAACTGGGACCGGATCCAGAACGGTTCTGAACCAAAATCACCTCTGAAAGGGCAGATTCTGCTCCATTTTAACCCAAAAATGGCTCCAAAGGGGCGGATTCTGCTCGATTTTAACCCAAAACCAGCTCCAGAGGGGCAGATCCTGTTCCATTTTAACCCAAAACCAGTTCAAAGGCAGATCCTGCCCAATTTTAACCCAAGAATGGCTCCAAAAGGGCCGATTCTGCCCAATCTTAACCCAAAACTGGCTCCAGATGGGAGGATCCTGCCCCATTTTAACCCAAAACCGGCTCCAAAGGGGCGAGCCCAAAACCAGTTCTAAAATGGCAGATCTTGCCCCATTCAACCCAAACCAAATTTCAAGGTGGGTCCTGCCCCATTTTAACCCAAAACCGGCTCCAAAGGGGCAGATCCTGCCCCATTTCAACCCAAAATCAGTTCCGAAGTGGCGCATCCTCCCCATTTTAACCCAAACCAAATTCCAAGCTGGATTCTGCCCCATTTTTACCCAAAACCAGTTCCAAAGTGGCAGATCTTGCCCCATTCAACCCAAACCAAATTCCAAGCCGGATCCTGCCCCATTTTTACCCAAAACCAGTTCTAGAGAGGCGCATCCTCCCCGTTTTAACCCAAACCAAATTCCAAGATGGATCTTGCCCCATTTCAACCCAAAACCAGTTTAAAGTAGCGGATCCTCCCCATTTTAACCCAAAACCCAATTCCAAGGCGCTTCCCCACCTTGAGCTGACCCAGCTCTGTGGGGCCAGTGCCGGATGATGAAGATGAGGAGGAAGAAGAAAAGGGAGAAGAAGAAGAAGATCAAGAACCTCAGGACCCAAACCCCACCCCGAGTCCACCACCCCATTGCAGCCCCCGTCAGGTGCAGATCTGGGTGCGCGTGCTGCGGGCCAGCACGCGGAGGAGGAGGAGGATGAAGACAAGGAAGAAGAACCTCAGGACCCAAACACCTGCACCGAGTCCATCCCTGCCCGGGTTTCAGGCCCGCCATCAGGTGCAGATCTTGATGCGCGTGCCGCGGGCCAGCACGCGGAAGAAGGGGAAGACGCGCTGGCGGCAGCAGCAGATGTGGAAGGTGTGGATGTGGCTCATGCTCTCGGCGTTGTAGAAGCACAGCTGGCCCCGCTCGTAGTCCAGGTAGACCCCGAATCGGCGCGGCTGCTCGGCGGGCGCCAGCGCCGTCTGCTCCGTGGCCGTCAGCGCCTGGTACTTCTTGCCCGAGGTGCCCAGGGCCCAGATCTCGCGCCGGGGCGGCGGCGGCGCGGGCCCGCCGTGGGCGCCCTGGGGCCGCGCGCGGGCGCTCTCGCGGGCGGCGCCCACGGCCCAGCCCCGGCGCCCGCCCACCTCCACCTCCCAGTAGTGGCGGCCGGCGGTGAAGCCGGGCGAGCCCAGCACGCACAGGTCGCCGCCGGCGCTGTCCGGGCGCGGCGGGCGCGCCCCGTCCGCGGGCTCCGCGCGCCGCTCGGACAGACGGACGCTGCGCCGGTCCGGGGACAGGCTGAGCCGCGGGTGCGCCGTGGAGGGGTCCAGGGTCACGTCGGCTGCGGGCGGGCACGGGGTTAGGGGGGTCTGGGGGCTTTGGGGCAGCATTTGCAGCCCTTCAACACTGAATTTCCGCTCCCTCCGCTTCCAAATTTTCACCCCTTTAACACCAAATTTGCACTCCTTCAACTCCCAGTTTCCTGATTCTTAATCCCAATTCTCACCTCTTTGACCCTGTACTCCCACCCCTTTAACCCCAAATTTCCACTCCTTCCACCCCAGTTTCCTGATTTTTAATCCCAATTCTCTCCTCTTCAACCCCAGAGAAAACCAAATTTGCAATCCTTCAACTTCCAAATTTTCGCCCTTTTAATTTCACCAAATTTCCACTCCTTCAACCCCCAATTTCCTAACTTTTAATCCCAATTCTCACCTCTTCAACCCCATATTTCCATCTCTTTAACCCTAAATTTCCACTCCTTCAACCCCAAAGTTGGAGCATTTCCAGCCCTTTAATCCCAAATTTTCACTCCTTCAAGCCCCAGTTCCCTGATTCTTAATCCCAACTCTCACCTCTTCAACCCCAGAGAAAACCCAGTGTAAATTTCCACTCCTTCAACCCCAAAGTCAGTGTTGGAGCAACGATTTCCAGCCCTTTAACCCCAAATTTCCAATCCCTTCAATCCTCACTTTCCAATCCCTCCAATCCCCAATTTCCACCCTTTTCACCCCAGAATTTTCACTCCTTTAAACAACAGATTTTCCCAACTCCAACCCCTTCAAACCCCCAATTTTCACTCTTTTAACCCCAAATTTCCACCCCTTTAAACGTCAGATTTTCCCCTCTCCAACCCTGAATTCCAACCCCTTTTAACTCCCAATTTTCACCCTTTTAACCCCAAATTTTCCCCTCCCCACCTTGGGGCACTTTGCTGAAGACCTTTTCCATCTTCCTCATCACCACGTCCTGCAGGAAACAATTCCTGAACTTCCTCCCCACGTCCACCGGGATCATCTCGGGCTCCTGGAATTTGATGTTCTCACACCTGGAAAATGGGGGAAGAACGGCAGAAATTGGGATTCAGCTGCTCCAAGGTGCCCTCCCCGCCCTTCCTGCTGCCCCAAAAATCCCAAATCACCCCCAAAATATCCAAAACCAGCCCCAAATCCCCGAAATATCCCAAACCAACCCCAAAATCCCTCCTGCTGCCCCAAAAATCCCAAATCGGCCCCAAAATCCCCCAAATTTCCCAAACCAGCCCCAAAATCCCCGCTGGGAACGGGGACTCACCTGATGAAGGTGCCTTTGATGTCCTGGGAGGTGCCAAACACAGAAGGGAAAAGAAAAAAAGCGAGAATTTTAATGAGGATTTGGGTTGGTCCTGTGGGATTTCGTTTTAACCCAGAACTGGCTCCAAAGGGGCAGATTTTGCCCCATTCTAACCCAAAACCAGTTTCAAGCTGGATTTTGCCCGATTTTAACCCAAAACTGTCTCCAAATGGGCAGATCCTGCCCCATTCTAACCCAAACCCAGTTCCAAGGCGGATCCTGCCCCATTTTAACCCAAAATTGGCTCCATAGGGGTGGATTTTGCCCCATTTTAACCCAAACTGGGGATGTTGCCCCATTTTAACCCAAAACTGTCTCCAAATGGGCAGATTTCACCCCATTTTAACCCAAACCCAATTCCAAGGTGGACCTTGCCCCATTTTAACCCACAATCAGTTCCAAATGGGCGTATTTTGCCCTATTTTCACCCAAACCCAATTCCAAGGTGGATTTTGCCCCATTCTAACCCAAAATTGCCTCCCCGCAGCCTCGGCCTCGGCGATCAGGCGCTGCAGGGCTGCTCCCCGCTCCTCCAGCGCGCCCAGGTTGCATTGCTCCCGTCACAATCCCAGTTTATCCCAGTTCACCCCAGTTTATCCCAGTTCACCCCAGCTCACCCCACCTTGAGCAGCTGCAGCCCGTCCTGCCTGCCCGCGGCCTCGGCCTCGCTGATGAGGCGCTGCAGCGCCGCCCCGCGCTCCTCCAGCGCGCCCAGGTTGCGCTGCTGCCGCGCCTGCAGCGCCTGGTGCCGCTCCTGCAGCTGCCGCAGCAGCAGCAGCTGCTCCCCGGCCAGGAACCGCTGCAGCTCCTCGAAATCGGCCTCCAGCTCCTGCATCTCCGCCTGCATCTGCTCCTGAGGGGGCAACGGGGCGGGGAGAGCGTTTGCAGGTTTGTAATAGAGAATTTATGGGTTGGAGCAACCATTTCCAGGGTTTTAACCCCAAATTTCTGTGTTGGAGTGATGACTTCCAGCCCTTGGACACCAAATTTCTGGGTTGGAGCAATGATTTCCACTCCTTTAACCCCAAATTTCTGTGTTGGAGTGATGATTTCCAGCCCTCGGACACCAAATTTCTGGGTTGGACCAAAGATTTCCAGGGTTTTTAACCCCAAATTTCCACTCCTTTAACCTCAAAGTTGGGATTTGAGTATTTCCAGCCTTTTAACCCCAAATTTCCAGCCCTTTAACACCAAATTTCTGCGATGGAGCGAGGATTTCCAGCCTTTTAATACCAAATTTCCACTCCTTCAACGATTTCCACCCTTTTAACAGCAAATTTCTACTCCTTCAACCCCAGAGTCAATTTCCAGCCTTTTAACCCCAAATTTCCACTCCTTCAACAATGATTTCCCTTAATGGAGAGAAATGAAGAATTGAGTATAGGAGTTCAGGAGATAAAATGGTGCAGAAAATGGGATTTTAGTGCTCTGGCGCTGTTTTTTGGGCTGGAAAGGAATAAATTGGTGCAGAAAATGGGATTTTAGTGCCCTGGCACTGTTTTTTGGGCTGAAAAGGAATAAATTAGTGCAGAAAATGAGATTTGAGTGTCCTGGGACTCTTTTTTGGGCTGAGAAGGGATGAATTGGTGCAGAGCTCACCCTGAGCAGGGAGATTTTCTCCTCCTCGCTGGATTTCTGCTTCAGCACCGTGTCCAGCTGCCGGCGCAGGGGCTCCAGGTGGCTCTGGAGCTTGGTCTGAGGGAGGGGAGGGGGCTCAGGCTGGGCACGGCCGGGGGTTCTGACCCCCAAAAACCCCGGAAAACCACCCAAAACCCCCAAAACCCAGAAAAAAGCCAAAAAAACCCCAAACCTCAAATCCCCCTCAATCGCCAGTCACTGAACCGCTCCAGCCAGTGCTGCCCCTGTAACCCTCAAACCCCCCAAAATCCCAAACAAACCCCCCAAAAAAACCCATAAAAACCCCCAAACTCCCCAAATTTTCACCTTGCACTCCTGCAGTGCCTCGTCGAGGGGCAGCACGCTGTGCTGCTTGTGCCCGCGCGCCTCGCGGCACACCACGCAGACCCCCCAAAACCCCAAACAAACCCCCAAAACAAACCCAAATCCCCGTTAAATCTCACGTTTCTCACCTTGCACTCCTGCAGCGCCTCGTCGAGGGGCAGCACGCTGTGCTGCTTGTGCCCCCGCGCCTCGCGGCACACCACGCAGATGGGCGCCAGGTCCTGCTCGCAGAAGAGCTTGAGGGGCTCGCGGTGCTTGGGGCAGAGCTCGGGGGGCCCGCCGGGCGCGGGGCCGGGCTCGGGGGCGGCGCCGGTGCCCGGGGCGGGGCCCGGGGCGGCGCCGGGGCCCGGGTGCAGCTGGCGGATGATGTGCACCATGTTGGCCAGCTGCAGGTTGGGCCGGAAGCTGCGCTGCGAGAACGACTTGCGGCACTGCGGGCACGTGAAGGCGGCGGGGCCTTCCTCGGCGTCCTCATCCTCATCCTCCTCGTCCTCCTCCTCCTCATCCTCGGCCTCCTCCTCCTCCTCCACGTCCTCCTCCATGGCGTCCTCGTCGTAGCCCAAGTAGAGCCCGCTGCCCTCCGTGCCCTCGGCCCAGGCGGCGCCGCCTTCGTCCTCATCCTCCTCCTCCTCGTCCTCGGCGGGGTCTCCCCACAGCTCGCCTTCCTCCTCCTCATCCTCCTCCTCCTCGTCCTCCCACATGTCGTCCTCCTCCTCCTCCTCCTCCACGCCGTCCTCCTCCTCCTCGTGCTCTACATCCAGCTCGTCTTCCTCCAGCTCTTCCTCCTCTTCTTCCTCCTCCTCCTCCTCCTCCTCGAGCTCGGAGCGCTCCGGGCCGGGCTCGGTTCCGCCGCCGCCGCGGGCCCAGAGGCGGGAGATGCAGCCGCGGCAGAAGTTGTGCCCGCAGCCGATGGACACCGGGTCGGCGAAGTAATCGAGGCAGATGGCGCAGATCGCCTCCTCCTGCAGCGTCTCCACCGGGTCCGGCCGCAGGGAACCGGGGCCGCCCAGCGCCAGCGGCGCCGCCATGCCCGGGGGGCGCCTTCCTCCTCCTCCTCCTCTCCTCTTCCTCCTCCTCCGCCCGGCTCAGCCCCCCCCGGCCCGGGCCGGGCCCCTCTACGTCTCACCGGGCCCCGCTAGGCCTCACCGGGACCCGCTGGGCCTCACCGGGCCTCGCCGCCGCGGTCCTCCCGCGCTCTCAGGATTCTGGAGGAGCCGCTCGGTGCTCGCTGGGTGTCGCCCGGGTCCTGCTCGGTGCCCGCTCGCTTCCTCCCGGTTCCCTTCGGTTCCCTCCGGTTCCTCCCGGTCCGCGCTCGCCCGGCGGCGGCTCCGCCACAGACGGGAAAGGCCGCAGAACTTCCGCCTTCCGGCTTAGGCCACGCCTGTTCCGCCCAATATGACAGGAAGTGGCTCCTGTTGCCGGCGTTTGTCTACCCACGCGACTCGTTGGTCTGGGAGGACTGGAAGTGGAAGCGGAAGTGGGCCACTACCGGCTTTTCCCGCGCCCGGCTCAACCCGAGGCGCTCCAAGCTCCCTGGCCCGGGTTCCAGTTCTTTTCCGGGTCCTGGTCCCGCTCCGGTTCCCCCCGGCCGCGCTCGCCTGGCGGCGGCTCCGCCACACACGGGAAAGGCCGCAGAACTTCCGTCTTCTGTTTGGGACCCCGCCTCTTCCGCTCAACGTAAACGGGAGTGATTCTGGTTGCCGAGCAACGACGGAAGTGTAGGCTTCGCCGCTTCCGCCAGGGCTTGGCTAGCCACGCAACTCGTTGGTCTTGGAGGACTGCGGGCGGCGCCATCTTGGCGGGGCGGGCTTGAGGGCGGGGCCGGGGCAGGGCATTGGCGGCTTTCCCCGCCCCCAGCGCAGCCCGGGGCGCTCCGAATCTCTCGGTCCCGGTTCTGGTCCCGGTTCTTGTCCCGGTCTCGGTTCCGGTTCTGGTCCCGGTTCCTGTCCCGGTCCCGCTCAGGTATTTTTACCCTTTTTACCCAAAATCCCCTCTTTTCCCCATGGTTTTCCCTGTCCCTGTCCCTGTCCCGGTCTCGCTCAGGTATTTTTTCCTTTTTTTACCCCAAATCCCCCATTTTCCCCGCGCTTTTCCCTGTCCCGGTTCCAGTCCCGGTTCCGGTTCCTGTCCCGGTCAGGATCCCGGTCCCTCTCGGGTATTTTTTCCCATTTTGCCCAAAATTCCCCATTTCCGCCGCGCTTTTCCCTGCCGGCGCGGCGGCCGACGGTCAGCGTTTCTGTAGTGTAGTGGTTATCACGTTCGCCTCACACGCGAAAGGTCCCCGGTTCGAAACCGGGCAGAAACACTCCCCTTTTCCTTCCCGTCTCTTTTTTTCTCTCTTTTCCCCCCTTTTCCCCTTATTTCCCCCTCATTCCAGCACTTTCAGCTCATCTGAGCTTTTCGCTCCGCTCAGTTTTCTTTGCGTAATTTTGAATCTCAGCTCTTTTTCCCTTCCTGCCTTCTCCAGCCAAACTTTCCTTCATCGTCCTCAAAACTCCACCATCCCTCACGCCCTCCTCCTCCTCCTCTTCATCCCCAATATCCGTCATCCCTCACATCCTCCCCGTCCTCCTTCCCAGTATCCAGGATCCCCGAGGGCCGAAGCTCACCCTCCTCCTCCTCCCGGCCCCATGGCGCTCCCCAGCCCCGCCGAGCAGCTCCGCGCCGCCGCCTCGTGCCCGGTGTGCCTGGAGCTCTTCCGCGACCCCGTCTCCCTGCGCTGCGGCCACAACTTCTGCCGGGGCTGCGTGGAGCGCTGCGGGCCGGGCCCCGGGGCGGCGGCGGGGCCGCTCTGCTGCCCGCAGTGCCGGGACGCGGCGCCGGGCGGCGGGAGCAGCCTGAGGCCGAGCCGGGAGCTCGGGCACATCGCGGGCATCGCCCGGGAGCTGCTCCCGGCGCTGCTCCCCGCGCCGCCGCCGCCGGGGACACCGGGGACACCGGGGGACGGCTCCGTGTGCGGGCGGCACCGGGAGCCGCTGCGGCTCTTCTGCCGCGAGGAGCGGGCGCTGCTGTGCGCCGAGTGCGCCCGGGAGCGCCGGGAGCGGCACCGGGAGCAGGATCGGGAACGGCACCGGGAGCAGCAGCGGGGACAGCACCGGGAACAGGAGTGGGGACAGCAGCGGGAACAGGACCGGGAGCACCGGGAACAGCACCGGGAACAGGACTGGGAGCACCGGGAACAGCACCGGGAACAGCACCGGGAACAGGACTGGGAGCACCGGGAACAGCACTGGGAGCAGCACCGGGAACAGGACTGGGAGCAGCACCGGGAACAGCAGCGGGAGCAGCACCGGGAACAGCAGCGGGAGCAGGACCGGGTGGTGCCGGTTGAGGAGGCAGCGCGGGAGTACCGGGTGAGAGCCCTGGGGACACTCAGGGGACAGGGACAGCCCTGACAGTGCCACGCTGGGAATGGGGACACTCAGGGGATGGGGACATTCCTGGGATGGGGACACCAGGAATACTGGATGAGAGCCCTGGGAACACTCAGGGGACAGCCAGGGGATGGGGACACTCGGGATGGGGACAGCCAGGATGGGGAATCTCTCTTATCTGGGGCTCCCAGCCCTCCCTGGATGCGAGGCTGGCTCCGGCTCAGCTCCTTGCTCCTTCTTAGAAAAAAATTTTTAATACTACTACTACTACTACTACTTATTATTATTATTATTATCATTATTATTATTATTATTATTATTATTACTATTACTATTACTATTATTTAATTATGATCAGCTTCTCCCATCTCAGACGAGGGATAGAGGAAATTTTGGTGGGAAAACAGAATTTTCTCAGCCCCTCTGAGTTCACTTTTTATTTCCCTGCAGGAGCAGATCCAGAGCTGCCTCCAGGCTTTGAAGGAGGAGCGAGAAAAATTCCTGGAAAGCCGAAAATCCAGACCTTGGAGGAGTCTGCACCTGGTGAGAACAGCTTGGGGGCCAGGTTGGATCCCCCGGTTTGGGGTGTGGGTCCCTCCCTCCGCCCCAGCGCTGTTTTGAGGCCAAACCTCCCGAATTTGGCTCATGGAGTGTTGGGTTTATCAGTTGGGGTTCAGCCGGGGCTGCGCCAGGGAGATAACGAGGGAGGGAGGGGAGGGAGATGCCAGGAAAATCCACAAACATCAGAGGTTTGTGCCCAAAAAGGAGACAGGAAAATAACCCCCAAACATCAGAGGTTTGTGCCCAAAAAGGAGACAGAAAAGTCCTTTTTCCTTTTTTTTGGCTTTATTCAAATTAAGGGAGAGGCCATGGGGCATTCCTCTGGGATCTCTCAAATTTTTGGAGGACACAGCCTCCTTTTTATCCCAATTTCCCTCTCTTTCTCTCTTTTTCCCCATTTCTGCGGTACCTGAGAGGTTCAGACTTCCCAAAAGGAATATCACCACAACATTCATTTTAATACCCGAAAAGCCAACCATAAAATCCATGTTTTTTCACCCAGAACAGGACGCGGGGCGAGCGGTGACCCCAACGTGATGAGCATTCCCACACCGAGCCCAACACGAAGAACATCACCACAACATTCATTTCAATACCCGAAAAGCCAACCCTAAAATCTGCGTTTTTCACCCAGGAGAGGGCGCGGGGCGAGGGGCAGCACCTGGCGTGGGAGTTCCGGGAGTTGCGGCGCTCCCTGGAGGAGCAGCAGCGGCGACCCCGACGTGATGAACATCACCCGAACATCCATTTTAACACCCAAAACCCTAAAATCTGCGTTTTTCACCCAGGAGAGGGCGCGGGGCGAGGGGCAGCACCTGGCGTGGGAGTTCCGGGAGTTGCGGCGCTCCCTGGAGGAGCAGCAGCGCCTCCTGCTGGCGCAGCTCGGGGACCTGGAGGCGGCCATGGCCCGGGGCCGGGAGCAGGCGGTGGAAAAGGTCTCGGAGGAGTTGTCCCAGCTGGACACGCTCATCTGGGAGATGGAGGGGAAATTCCAGCAGCCCCCGAGCCGATTCCTGCAGGTGGGAGCCCCCAGGAGGGCTGGGATTGGGAGGGAGAAAGAGGAATCGATAAAATTCAAAATTAAAAATTCAGCACCAAAATCGTCCCCTCAGGACCTCTCCTGGTGTCATTGCCAGGTGGGACAGAGCTGGGACACCTCTGGGAAGTGGTTTGGTGTGGATTAGGATGGGTCCCCTAAAAGCCCCCAAAATACCCAAATAAATACCCCAAAATCCCCCTGAAAAATCCCCCCAAAATGCCCCTGAAAAATCCCCCCCAAAATCCCCCCAAAAACCACCCAAAATCCCCAAATGAACCCCCAAAATCTACCCAAAAAATCCCTCCAAGTCCCTAAATAAATCCCCCCAAAATCCCCCTCAAAAAAACCCCCAAATCTACCCAATTAAATCCCCCAAAATCCCTAAATAAATTCCCCAAAATCTACCCAAATAAACCCCCCAAATAAATCCCCCAAAATGTACCCAAAAAATCCCCCCAAAAAAATCCACAAGAATTTCCAAAAAAAACCCCACCCCGAAATCTACCCAAAAAATCCCCCCCAAAATTCCACAAGAATTCCCCAAAAAAAAAATCCCCCAAACCCCCCAACCCCCTCCCCAAAAAACCCCACCAAAAAAGCCCCAAAAATCACTGAAAAATCACCAAAAAAAAAAAATCTCCAAAAACCCACCAAAAAATAAAAAAAAACATCCCAAAAACCCTCCAACCCAAACCAGGCCGGAGTTCTTTGATCCCGGGATTTGTAGGACCACGGGTCATTGCTTCTCCTGTTTAAGCATCTCCTCTCTCCTCCCACCTTCAGGACATCCAGCAGCTCCTGGACAGGTGAGGCAGCTCCTTCTGCACCTCTGGGTGAAATTCCTCAAATTCCCACCCAAATTCCCTCTCAAATTCCCACCCAAATTCCCACTCAAATTCCCACCCAAAATCCCTCAAATTCCCACCCAAATTCCCACTGAAATTCCCATTCAAATTCCCACCCAAATTCCCACTGAAATTCCTTCAAATTCCCACCCAAATTCCCTCAAATTCCCACCCAAATTCCCACCCAAATTCCCACCCAAATTCCCTCAAACTCCCACCCAAATTCCCTCAAATTCCCACTCCAATTCCCACCCAAATTCCCACTGAGCTGCTCCGGGCTCGGAAATTTGGGTCTGGCGGGAAGGAAACTGCCCAGGAAGGGCAGGGAAAATATTTTATTTAATATTTTATGTAATATTTTATTTATTATTTTATTTAATGTTTTATTTAATATTTTACCTCATATTTTATTTAATATTTTATCTAATATTTTATTTAATATTTTATTGTTCCTGGGAGAATATTTAATGAGAATAAAATGAACCATTTGATTGGGGGATTTTGCCCCTTTTTTGCCCCATTTTTTGCCTCTTTTTTGGCCCCTTTTTTCCCCTTTTTTTGGCCCCTTTTTTCCCCTTTTTTTGGCCCGTTTTTTGCCCATTTTCCCCCTTTTTTGCCCATTTTCTGGCCCCGTTTTTGGCAGCTGTGAGACGATGAGGTTCCAGCCGCCGGCCGAGATCTCCGCCGAGCTGGAGAGGAGCCTGGAGGATTTCGCCCAGAGGAACGTCCTGGTGAGGGGCACCTTGAGGAGATGCCAAGGTGGGACAGGGTGGGAAATCCGGGAGGAATGGGGCAAAATCCGGGAGAAACGGGGTCATTTTGGGCGGTATCTGTCAGAAATGAGGTTATTTTGTGGGATATCTGGGATAAATTGAGTTATTTTGTGGGATTCCCCACAAATGGGGTTATTTTGTGAGATTCCTGGCAAAAATGGGATTATTTTGTGGGATTCCTAACAGAAACGGCGTTATTTTGTGAGATACGTGGCAGAAATTGTGTAACTTTGTGGGTTCCCCGACAGAAATGTTTTTTTGGGTTTTTTAGGGATATCCAGGAACTTTTCACCTGAGGTTTTTCGTGGTCCAAAACCAGCTGGGAAGTGGAGAGGAGGGAAAAAACAGCACAGATCTCACCCAAAAATCAGATTTTGGGGTGGCTGGTGGGAAAATCAAATCCCACAGATTGGAAAAGCCAGGGAAAGGACAGAGAGGGGATAAATCCCCAAATCCTGGGGGGGAGTTTGGCTGGGTCAGGGGTTTATCCCAGGGATAAAGGTGATTTTTGACTCCAATCCCTGAATTCTCTCTCCCCAGACAGCCTCATGTTCCTGCTGCAGGAGCCAGGTGAGTTTGGGGCAGGAAATTCTGGATTTGGGTCTGAGGGAGAGGTTCCCGTGGGAGGGGACACCAAGGGTGACACCCTGGCTGTGTGCAAGCCCCAAAATATCCCAAAAAGAGAATTTTCCTCCCGTTTCCTGCCAGGAAATTCAGCACTGTGGAACGGGAGAGGGTTGGGATTCTGGGGATTTTTCCCGTTTTCCAGAAGGGCATTTTTCAGGGCATTTTCCCCCCTTTTCAGGGGATTTTTCAGGGGGTTTTCCCCTTTTTCAGAAGGAGTTTTTCCAGGGAGTTTCCCCCCTTTTTCAGGGCATTTTTCAGTGGATTTTTCCCTTTTTCAGAAGGGCACTGTCAGGGTTTTTTTAGGGCATTTTTTCAGGGGATTTCCCCCCTTTTTCAGAAGGACATTTTTCAGGGCATTTTTCAGGGCATTTTTCCGGGGTTTTCCCCCTTTTTTCGAATGGCATTTTCCAGAATGCCGACCCCCCCCCCTCCGCCCCACCCCTCCGTGTCCCCACAGCCTCGCTCACCCTGGACCCCGACACCGCCCACCCTCACCTGCACCTGTCGGCCGACGCCCGGGAGGCGCGGGGGCAGCTCCAGCCCCGCGACGCCCCCGACCGCCCCGAGCGCTTCGACTTCGAGCCCTGTGTGCTGGCCCGGGGCGGCTTCACCTCGGGCCGGCATTTCTGGGAGGTGGAGGTGGGCCAGGGCGGGGTGTGGGCGCTGGGGGTGATGCGGGAGTCCTCCCGCAGGAGGGGCCCCCCTCAGCCTGACCCCCAAGGAGGGCGTTTGGGCGCTGGAGGCCTTCCACTCGCTGACGTCGCCCCGCGCCAAGCTGCGCCTGCACCCGCCGCCGCGCCGGCTCCGCGTGGCGCTGGACTACGAGGGGCGCCGCGTGGCGTTCTTCCGCGCCGGCGACGACGTGCCCATCCTCGAGTACACCCGCGCCGCCTTCGACGGAGAGCGGCTCCGGCCCTGGTTCAAGATGGGCCTGGGAGCGCGGCTGATGGAGGTGACGCGGGGCGAGCGCTGCCAGGACCGCGCCGTGGCCGGCAGGGTCGTGTCCCCCCTGGACTGGGTGGGATTCGGGTTCTCCATGAGGATCTGCTCCTGAGGGGTGAGGGGTGAGTTCCAGGTGATTCCAACCCTCTGAGCCCTGGACTGGGTGGGATTCGGGTTCTCCATGAGGATCTGCTCCTGAGGGATGAGGGGTGAGTTCCAGGTGATTCCAACCCTCTGAGCCCTGGACTGGGTGGGATTCGGGTTCTCCATGAGGATCTGCTCCCGAGGGATGAGGGGATGAGTTCCAGGTGATGCTGCCCCTCTGAGTCCTGGACTGGGTGGGATTCGGGTTCTCCATGAGGATCTGCTCCTGAGGGGGTTGAGGAGATGAATCCCAAGTGATGCTTCCCCTCTGAGCCCTGGACTGGGTGGGATTCGGGTTCTCCATGAGGATCTGCTCCGGAGGGATGAGGGGATGAGTTCCAGGTGATGCCGCCCCTCTGAGTCCATCGGGAGGTCTGAGATGGCTCCATGAGGAGCCCAGTTTGGCATGTGTGGTTTTTACCTTGTTGTGCCCTTGGTGGGATGGATCCTCCCCAGTCTCCTCTTTTCCCAAAGTTTCAGAACCCAGAAATTCCTCTGGCTGCCCTGGAGGACTCGAGCTCATTCCCAGGGGGCGCAGAGACCCTGGCACAGAGCACCCCCTGTGCCTTTGATTGGGAAAAACAATTACCAACCTTTATATGAAGAATTACAAGCCACGAAAGTTTAAGTGGAACGATAGTGAATTTATCACAGGGTGAAAAAATAGATTTTTGGGGTTTTTAGAATAGGGCAAGATGGAGGGATCTGGGCGTGTCCAGCCTTTCTTCTTGGCCTGCTGTGATGTTGGCACTTTTGGACTGGTTTAGAGAAGAAGCTCACTGCGTATTTAATTTTTATTTAATTTTAATATTGTAGCTTTTTTATTTTTAATTTTAATATTGTAGTTAATTTAAATATTGTAGTTTTAAATAGTGTGTGTGTAAATATTGTAGTTTTTTGTATAAAAAGAACACCGCAGAGTGCCTCTGTCTGTCCTGCTGAGAGGACCTCAGCTGGACAGGAGAAATAATTTTATAGATAAAATAAATAAAAATGAATAAAATAAACAACCTTGAGAATGAGAAATGAAGAGTTCTGGCTCCTTCTTGGCTGAGAAAAGAGATTTTCTAACTTATTTCGGGGTCATTCTGACCAGCAGAGACCCCAAGACCGAAATGTTTTTTGTCCAGGGGGCGTCCTGAGCCTTCACCCCTCGCTTTGGGGGCGATGTCCGCATTCCTGGTGTTTGTAATTTTATTTTTCTCAAATAAAAGGATGTTTCGTGGTTTTCTGTGTTTTATTTTTCTCAACTGAAAGGATGCCTCCCCGCCCGGGATTTCCTCTGGATTTTTGAGTCTCTGGGTGATAAATCAGAAAAATCCACGTGGGATGAGGAAACCTCGCTGAGCTTCCTCCTCCCCAGCTGCTCACACCCAATTTTCGCTTTATTTATCCACGCAAACCCAATTTATCCACTCACACCCAATTTTCACTTTATTTATTCAAGCAAACCCAATTTTAACTTTATTTATCCCCAAAAAAGGCTGGGGAAGGATGAGGTGGGACCAGCCCCAGGGCAGGCGGTGCCTCAGGTTGCAGACCCAGGACACGAATTCTGGCGATTTCTGCTGCTTTCACAGACATCAATTTCCTCAAAAACACGCGATTTTCTTCCGAGGAAACCCAAAAGAGGAAGCGGCAGCACCGAAACGGCCCCAAAATTAATTCCGGAACCGAGAAGAGGAACCGGGAGGGACGCTGGGCCGGGAAAAACCGGCACGGGATGGGTTGGGGACTTTCCCCTTTTTCCCTCGTATTTGTCCCATTTCTGGTCCCACCAAGCCTCAGGAGCTCCTCACCCACCTGGATCCTGTTTCTCCAGGGTTTTTGGGATGATTTGGGTGCAGAAGGAGATTTGCCGAGCCCCAAGAGCTCCTCACCCACCCGGATCCCGTTTCTCCAGGTTTTTTGGGGATGATTTGGGTGCAGGAGCTCCTCACCCACCTGGATCCCGTTTCTCCAGGGGTTTTGGGGATGATTTGGGTGCAGAAGGAGCGGGGCGGAGCAGCTCGAGGGATGAAAACCTGGAATTCCGATGAGGAAAAGCCGGGAGAGCCGGAGGGGCACCCGAGGCGTGGCACGGATCCGCCCGGGACAGGGAGGGAGAACCGGGAAGGACCAAACCCGGCTGGGTCCGGATCCTCAGGGAGGGAATTCCAGCCGGGATTCGGCTTCGTGAGCCGGGGGAGGAAGACTCCGAGGAAGGAGAGCGGCCCTGGAGGACCTGGTAGGTGCCACCTGCTGACCCTGGGGACACTGGGGACAATCCGAGCTTGGGAATGCTCCTTTGGAGGAAAAACGATGTTAGCACGGATTTGGGCAGAATTTATTCCGATTTGGGCAGAATTTGACAGAATTTGGGCAGGGATCTACAGGGATTTGAATCGGGGTTTGACTCCAGGTTTTTTTCCCCATGGGAAATTCCTTTCCATGAGTTCCTGGTGGTATTTCCCACCCCGTTTTTCCTTATTTTTGCAATTTAAAAGCCCTGCTGCCCAAATTCTGTCAATTCTGCCCAAACTGAGCTCCTCTTGCTCCCACAGCTGCAAGATCTGAAAAATGAGCTGGAGAAGAGGCAGGCGAAAAAAACCCCGGAGATTTCCCACCAGGAAACCCCAGAACAGGGGCAGGAGGAGAAGAACCAGCAGCAGGTGAGGGAATTCTCCCGTTCTGAGGGAAAATCTGGGGGAAAAGGGAATTAAACCCCCCTGGGAGGGCTGGCGGTTCCCGGAATTCCCAAATAATTCCATTTTCTGTGATTTTGAGGGATCTCAGGCTGAGCTGCCTCTCGTTTCTCTCTTCCCCCAGGATGTGAAGAGCTCCATCAGCAGGTTTGTGGTTTCTTCTCCCTGGAAAATCTTTTCCACGAGTTTTCCCCGGAGGAATGGAGGAGAGAACTCAGAACTCGGCTCCTTTTGGGATGTACTGATCCGCTGGGATTTGGTCTCAAAAATCTCAAAATAATTTAAAACGCTTGGCTCTTCGCTCTGGCCCAAAATTCCCCCCCAAAATTTCTTCTTCCTTCCTCATAAAAAATTTAGAAAAAAGATTAGAAAAAAATTAGGTTTAGAAATAATTTAGGTTTAGAAAATTTTAGGTTTAGAAAAAAAGAAAATTTAGGTTTAGAAAAGGAAATGAATCCAACAGGGAAATTTGGCCTTTGATCTCCTGGATTCCCAAGGGAAAGGGGGAAATTAAATCCCAAGATTCCTGCAGCACCAGCCCTCGTTGCTGGCGGCTCCTGAGAAGTGTCGGGGGGGGTTTTGTCGGTTTTGTTTTAATTTATTTCTAATTCCAGGTGTGGGAAAGTGACTTTCCAGCTGCCCCTGGACACGGCTCCGGGGCTGGAAGAGCGAGTTTGTCACTTCTCCTGGAGGAGCAGCGCCCTGAAGGAAACCCTGAGGAAGCTCCAAGGTACCCAGGGGGGGAACAAAATCAGATTTAAATCGTATTTTGGGAGAGCTGGAGGAGCTGAGCTGCCCTTCTCCCATCCTGGACCCCGACACGGCGCACCCCGAGCTGGCGCTGTCGGAGGACAGGAAGAGCATTCGGTCTAAAGACAGCAGGACGAAAACACAGAAGGATTACAAAACTACAAATTAACATGCCAAATAACACTACAAAATTACAAATTATCATTCCAAATTAAGAAAATACACTTGAACACTGACCCCTGCTCTGTCCCCACAGCCAGCGTGACCCTGGACCCCGACACGGCGCACCCCGAGCTGGTTCTCTCCGAGGACGGGAAGAGCGTTTGGCGCGGATCCTCGCCCCGCCAGCTCCCGGACTGCCCCGAGCGCTTCGACCACTGGCCCTTCGTGCTGGGCCGCCAGGGCTTCGTGTCCGGGCGCCACTGCTGGCACGTGGACGTGGGCGACGGCGGCGACTGGGCCGTGGGCGTGGCGCGGGACTCGGTGCCCAGGAAGGGGCGGCTGAGCCTGGGCCCGCAGGGCGGGATCTGGGCCCTGGAGAAGTGGGGCGCGCAGCTGCGGGCGCTGACGGCGCGCAGGGTGACCCCGGTGGCGCCGCGGTGGCTGCCGCGCAGGGTCAGCGTGCACCTGGACTGCCACGGCGGCTCCGTGGCCTTCCTGGACGCCGAGGACGGGGCGCTGCTCTTCGTCTTCTCCCGGGCGGCCTTCGGCGGGGAGAGGCTCCGGCCCTGGCTCTGGGTGGTGGGGGCCCGGTCACGGCTGCGCGTGTGGCCCTGAGGGGAAATGTCCCCACGATTTTCACAGAGAATTGTGTGGGTTTGGGTTTGGGTTAGGGTTACAGTTAGTGTTAGGGTTAGTTTCGGGTTAGGGTTAAGGTTAGAGTTAAGATTAGGGTTAGGTTAGGGTTGGGGTTAGGGTTTGGATTTGGGTTATGGGTAGGCTTTAGCTTAGCTATAGGGTTAGGTTTTGGTTAGGGTTACAGTTAGTATCAGGGTTAGGTTAGGTTTAGGCTTAGGCTGGCGTTAGGAGTAGGGTTAAGGTTCAGTTTAGGGTTAAGGTTATGTTAGGGTTAGGTTTAAGATTAGGGTTAATTTTAGGGGAAAATGAAGCACTAAACAGGGAAGAATCTGTGGAGAAGGGACTGTGGGTCAGAGTAATTTGGAAGAAGGGGAAAATGGGAGAAATTGGAATGGAAAGGCCAATTTTTCCAAGTCTTGCCTGTCTGGCTGTAGACAATCCCATCTCCAAACCAAGGACTCTAAAGTTACATTTTTTTATGTAATGGTGGAGTTGGTCTTTTCTTTCTGAAAAAGGTCCCTGTGATGACCAGGTCTGTGGATTCCATGTTTTATATAGTTAATAATAAAAATAATAATTAATAATAATAATTTTTAAATTTTGATTTCCCCCTCTGTGTCCTCCCTGAGTGCCAGCAGTGGCACGTGGCCTCCAGGGAGAACGGACAGGGACAGTCCCTGGGCTTGCGGCTCTTGCAGGTCACAAACACAAATGAGGTTTAATTAAACAAATTAAATTACTAAACAAATTAAACAAATGAGATTTAATTAAACAAATGGGGTTTAGTTAAATAAATGGGGTTTAATTAAGCAAAATTAAATGAAACACCCAGAGGCAGCAAACACCAGACAGAGAAGTTGAAACATGCAAATTTTGGGTTTTTAATTCATCCAAAGCCAGAGGGGAGGACAGAAAAGGGATTGGGGCGGTGCAGGATGGGGTGGGACAGAGGTAGTTCTGTTTTCAGCACCCAGATTTGGGGTTGACACCTCAGGACAGCGACCCCGAGGGATGCTCAGCGACTCCAGCAGCCACAAATCCCCGAGAGAGCCGGGAATGGTGAGAAAACCCCGGGATTTGGGGGCGCTCAGGGGCACAGGGTGAGCCGGGCGCCCTCTCCCCACACCAGGAACCAGGGGCGGACGCTCTGCCCCTGGAACGAGGCCGCCGGGAAGGCGAAGATCAAACTCCTCTCGTCGGCATCGAAAAACGCCACCTGGCCCCTCTCGTAGTCCAGGGCCACCCTCACCCTGCTGGGCACCCGGGCGAGGAACAGCGGGACGCGCTCCAGGGAGGTGAGAGCCCAGAACTGGCCCTGGCAGAGCCCCATGGACCAGAGCTCCCACTCGGAGCCCCCAGGGGTCTCTGTCCCACTCCCGAGGGTCTCTGTCCCATTCCCGGGGGTCTCTGTCCCACTCCCGGGGGTCTCTGCCCCATTCCCGGGGGTCTCTGTCCCATTCCCGGGGGTCTCTGTCCCACTCCCGGGGGTCTCTGCCCCATTCCCGGGGGTCTCTGTCCCACTCCCGGGGGTCTCTGCCCCATTCCCGGGGGTCTCTGCCCCACTCCCGAGGGTCTCTGCCCCATTCCCGAGGGTCTCTGCCCCAATCCCGAGGGTCTCTGTCCCACTCCCGGGCATCCCTGCCCCATTCCCGAGGGTCTCTGTCCCACTCCCGAGGGTCTCTGTCCCACTCCCAAGGGTCTCTGCCCCATTCCCGGGGGTCTCTGTCCCACTCCCGGGCATCCCTGCCCCATTCCCGAGGGTCTCTGCCCCACTCCCGAGGGTCTCTGCCCCATTCCCGGGGGTCTCTGCCCCACTCCCGAGGGTCTCTGCCCCATTCCCGGGGGTTTCTCTCCCATTCCCGGGGGTCTCCCTGGCCACCCCCAGTGCCCAGGACCCCTCTG
Source organism: Artemisiospiza belli (assembly GCA_021963965.1). Taxonomy (NCBI): domain Eukaryota; kingdom Metazoa; phylum Chordata; class Aves; order Passeriformes; family Passerellidae; genus Artemisiospiza; species Artemisiospiza belli. Next base: position 47,813 of record JAKDEW010000746.1, read on the forward strand.
GTGCCACCCGCACGTCCCAGCAGCGCCTCCCGCCCGTGACGCCCTCGCGGCCCAGCACGGAGGGGTCGGTGCCGGGGTCGGTGCCGGGGTCGGGTCCGTCCCCGGGAGGGTCCCGGGCTCTTTCCCAGCTGACGCTGCTCCCGTCGGGCGCCACGAGGAGCTGGGGGTGGGCAGTGCTGGGGTCCAGCGTCACCGTCACTGCGGCAGAGGGGATTCCGTGGGTCCTGCCTTCCCCGCGGGGCTTCTCCCCTCATTTCCCATCACTTTCCCTCATCTTCTCCTCATTTCCCATCATTTCCCCCCTCATTTCCTCCTCATTTTTCCTTCATTATTTCCCCTCATTTTCCCCTCATTTCCCATCATTTCCCCCTCATTTCTCATTTCCTTTTCCCCTCATTTTCCCCTCATTTCTCTTCATTTTCTCCTCATTTCTCCCTAATTTTCCCCTCATTTCCCTCTCATTTCCCCTCATTTTCCCCTCATTTCCCATCATTTCCCCTCATTTTCCCCCACCCCAGGACTCACTTCTCTCGGGCAGCTCGAAGGCCAGGATGTCTGAAAAAAAGGGGAGAAAGGGGAGATATGAACTGATAGAAAAATACGGGAAAAAGTTGGAATGGGAATTTGGGGAGGCTGCTCTGCCATGCTGAGAATTACAACGTTTTATTGCAATAAAAACCTAATTGCAGTTAAAATAATTGCAGTTAAAATAATCACAATAAGTTACTGCATGTGCTCTAAGTACACAAATATAATGTATGGATGCACGTATGCATATTAATTATAGAATAAACTTATCATAAATTTTAAAATTTAATTATTAAATGTATAATGCAAATTTAATATAAATTAATTTTTAATTAAATTAAATTTTATTAATTTAATTTAATAAAATCAATTAAATTAATATCTTCATCCCACTGCCTGCTCCAATACCTTGGAATCTCCTCAGTGTCTCCTCCAGGGGAACATTTTCCTCCCTGAAATGTTGAATTTTATTTTCCAAATCTGGAAGAGGCGACGGGGGCAGCTGGAAATTTTCATTTCTGAGACTGGAAAAGGACAGAAAAAAGAGGTTGAGGATCCACCCCGGAGGGAATTCCCTGTGCACGCCCACAGATTTGGGCAAAAACCTGAATATTTTGGTCTTTAAATGAGGCCAAACCAGGGATTTGGGCACAAACCCAAATATTTTGGTCTCCAAATGAGGCCAAACCAGGGATTTGGGCAGAAACCCGAATATTTTGGTGCTCAGGAAGCCCCGCCCTTACCTGCTCAAGGTGCTGCTGATGTCCTGGAGGGGAGAGAAGGGACACGGGGCACGGTGAATCACTCGGAATCATGTGAAAAAGTAGATTTTTGGGGTTTTTAGAATGGGGGTTCAGGGAGCAAAATGGAGGGATCTGGGCGTGTCCAGCCTTCCTCCTCCTTCTTCTTCTTGGCCTCCATCTTCTGCTGTGATGTTGGCACTTTTGGTTTGGTTTAGAGTAGAAGCTCACTGTCTATTTAATTTTTATTTAATTTTAATACCGTAGTTTTTTTATTTTTAATTTTAATATTGTAGGTAATTTAAATATTGTCATTTTAAATAGCGCATATGTAAATATTGTAGTTGTTTGTATAAAAAGACAACTCCACCCTGGGTGCAGGCAGAGTGCCTCTGACTGTTCTGCTGAAAAATTTATAGATAAGATACAATAAACATTGATACAATAAAAAAAAAAGATAAAATTGAGAATGATAAATGAAGAGCTCTGACTCCTTCTTGGCTGGGAAAAGAGACTTTCCAACTTTTCTCGGGACAAGAAATTTTCTCTGGGAAAAGAGACTTTCCAATTTTTCTAAGAGGCTTCCCAACTTTTCTGGGGACAAGAAGCTTTCACTGAGAAAAGAGACTTTTTGACTTTTCTCAGGACAAGAAACTTTCTCTGGGAAAGGAGACTTTCCAACTTTTCTCAGGAAAAGAAACTTTGGGAAAAGAGACTTCCCAACTTTTCCAAGAGACTTCCCAACTTTTCCAAGAGACTTTCCCGCTCGTCTCGGGGTCCCTGCGCCAGCCGGGCCCGGCGCCGCTGTCACCTGCAGGAAGGAGCGGGCCGGCTGCCGCCGCCGCCGCTGCAGCTCCAGGGCGCGGCTCTCGAGCCGGGAGATCTCCTGGGTCAGCGCCGTCGCCGCCTCCTCCTGCGCCCGCCCGATGTCGCTCTCCAGGCGCCGCAGCCGCGCCAGGAGGCGCCGCCAAAGCTCCTCCAGGCACAGGCGCAGCCCCTGGAAATGGGACAGGAGGCGCCGCCGCTCCGCCTCGGTCCGCTCCTGCCGGGCGCCACGCACGGGCAAAGCAGATTTGGATTTTCAGTCAAAACCCCTCCCCGCACAGAGACCCCAGCCCCAGGAACGGCCGCCCCCCTCTAAACCCATCGGGACACACCCCTGCCCGAGACATAAAATTTAACGGATTTAGGGATTTTATAGGAGCTGAGGCTTTAGTTACAGATAAGATTTATTGGAGTTAATCAAAATAAATGATGAGGTTAAGAGTTAGTAGCTAACTAATAATTGATTGCTTGTCAACACAATGTTTGGTTAGTTGGGTTTGTAATTAATTGATTGCTTGATTAGCTGGTTTATAATGAAGAATATAGAAACTCATAAATGGTTTTTAGGAACACGAGACAATTGTTTTTAGGAACACAAGACAATTGTAGGCCTCCTCTGTCGGGAGTCCACCAGGAGACAACCCCGCCTAAAATGTAAATTTTAAAGGATTTAGGGATTTTATAGGAGCTGAGATCTTAGAGAGAGAAGCTTTATTTGAGTTAATCAAAATAAATGATGGAGTTAAGAGTTAGTAGTTAACTAATAATTGATTGCTTGTCAACATAATGTTTGGTTAGCTGGGTTTGTAATGAAGAATATAGAAACTGATAAATGGTTTTTAGGAACAGAAGACAATTGTTTTTAGGAACATAACACAATTGTTTTTAGGAACATTATACAATTGTGGCCTCCTCTGTTCTGAAACCGTTTGAAGATGGGGAATGGGAGTTCTGCCAATGGGTTCAATTGTCACATTTGCATTGAAAAGGTAGAAGGGTCAGAAGGTGGAAGACTTCATTTATTTCCTCGTTTTGGGACCCTTCCCCATGAAAGGGACCACCGACTCATTTTGAGGAACAAACTACGCATGCTTAATTAGCTTTTGAACTAATTGCCATACAAAGCGGGGACTGGGATGTACCAAAGTTATGAATATGTAATTTTAATTTGGGTATTCAATACTTGTATAGATAAAAGGGCTCTGGAATCACCTGTAAATCGCGGTGCGAATTTGAGAACTATCCTGAAATTCACTTTCTAACTTTAAACTGTCAGAGAGTCTTTGTCTGTCATACTTGGATATGGGTACCAGATCAATATCCATATTTTTAATAAATCACGCCCCTCCGCTCCACAGCATTTACCAAACACTCCCAGTTTCTCCTCATTTCAGCCTCCCGGAGCTCCAGGAGTTTGTCCCTGTCGTCCTTCAGGGTCTGCAGCCCGGCCTGGATTTGTTCCTGAGGGAAGGAAAAATATAGAAATCCCGTTTTTTTGGGAAGGGGGTTGGAGTGCTGGTAACTCCGTTTCTCCTCCCATTTCCAGGGGAAAAAAAAAATCCCACTCTTTTTGCCCATATTCCTGCAGATTTAGGGATGGTCTGCAGGAAAATTGTCCCGCTCTTTTTGCCCATATTCCTGCAGATTTAGGAGTGGGCTCCATGAAAACCATGCTGCTCGTTTTGCCCACATTCCTGCAGATTTAGGGGTGGGCTCCAGCAAAAAAATCTCGCTCTTTTTGCCCATATTCCTGCAGATTTGGGGATTTGGTGCCCGCTGGGCGCTGGAGCGGGACAGCGGCCGGAATTCCGCGGCACGGAGGATGAGGATGAGGAGGATGAAGACCCCGATCGCTCCAGGCTCGGCGGAGAACAGAGAGAGCAGAAGCAGCTGAGCGTGTCCCGATCCCCTAAAGGGTCTGGGGGCCCGGGGGGACATTTTTGGGCGGAAACCGCGATTACCTCGAACTCCCGCACCGCCTCCGGCAGCGGCAGCACCGTGTGCGCTCGGTGCGCCCGCGACTCGCGGCAGATCGCGCACAGCAGAGCCGCGTCCTCCTTGCAGAAAGCCTCCAGCGGCTCCCGGTGCCTCCGGCAGCCTTCCTCCTCCTCCTCCTCCTCCTCCGGGGCTCCCAGCGCCTCCCCGCGGCTCAGGCGCCGGGCCAGCGCCAGCACCCGCTGCAGCTCGCGGCTCGGGCGGAGGCTCCGCCGCGGGGCCGCCTCCCGGCAGCGCGGGCACGCGAACGCGCCCGTGGGCCACTCCCAGCAGCGCTCGATGCACGCCCGGCAGAAGTGGTGCCCGCAGTGGATGGACACGGGGTCGCGGAAATATTCCCGGCAGATGGGGCAGGAGGCCTCGCCCGGCAGCTCCTCCATGGCTGCCCGGAGCCGCCGCCGCCGCCGCTTTCGGTTTCCCCGCGCTCCGGGGGAGGCGGCGCCTTCCTGTCCCTGGTGGGGCTGGGGATGGAGGGTGGGAGGTGGCAAAAATCCGCCTGATTTGGCCCAAAATCCTGCCTTCGGAGGGGCTGGGGATGGAGGATGGGAGGTGGCCAAAGTCCGCCTGATTGAGCCCAGAATCCTGCCTTCGGAGGGGATGGGGATGGAGGGTGGGAGGTGGCAAAAATCCACCTGATTTGGCCCAAAATCCTGCCTTCGGAGGGGCTGGGGATGGAGGGTGGGAGGTGGCAAAAATCCGCCTGATTTGGCCCAAAATCCTGCCTTCGGAGGGGCTGGGGATGGAGGATGGGAGGTGGCCAAAATCCGCCTGATTGGGCCCAAAATCCTGAGGATGGAGGGTGGGCAGTGGCCAAAATCTTCCTGATTTGGCCCCAAAATCCTGGGCCTGAGGATGGAGGGACCTGCATCCATCAGGCGGGAACTTCCCACCCTTGTCCTTGCATTTTTTAAAAATAAATTTAAATTCAGATTTTAGGGGATTTTTATTGAGGTTTTTCCCCCGAAACGGCGAGAAAAGGAGGCAGGTTGATCCCATCCCTGGATTTACTCACACCTAGAAGAAATTGGTCAAAATCCTGCAGAAAAACTTGGATTAGTGATTTTGTTTTCCTGTGGCAGTGAGGAAATCTCTCCTTGCCGGTTAAACCCGAGCCTCCAACTCGCTCTTGAGCCCGAGAATTCACCGTGATCACCGATTTCACGGATAATCAAGGAGGGAAATCGCTTGGAAAGGGGATCCTGATCCATCCCAACTCTTTGCAGGACTCACCCCCCGATAAATCAACCTTGGACCCAGATTAAGGGAAAAAAAAAAAAAAGAAAAAAGAAAAAAGTTGTTTTCAGCACCAAGCCGCCCCCCAGGTTTCAGTCTGAATGTTCCGAGCACCGGAAAACCCACAACCCCCCAAAAACTCTCTCACAGGATTAACGGCGGGTGAGTTTTTGACCGATTTCCTCAATTAAAAAAAAAGGAAAAAAAAAAAAAAAAAATCATCGCTTCGGTACCAGCCCCGAGTTCCGGTGGCTTCTGCACTTGTCTGGGGGGGCTACTGGAAAAAAAAGGAAAGTTAAAAATAAAATTAAAAGTAGGAAAGTCTGTGGTCAGCCCCGAGCCGTGAGAGAAGCGATTTCCTGTGAAAAAGGAGAAGTGAAAGGAGCAATAAAATTATTTTTGAATAAAGGTGCTGTAGCTGCACACGTAGGGGTGGGGAGGTGTGGAGTGCTGAAAAATGGGGAATTTGGGAATTCTGAACAATCGGGAATGAGCAGCAAAGGATGAGCCAAGGATTGCTCCAAGCTCTGTCCCACGGCCCAAATTATTAATTGCCCTTTGATTAATTAACTAAGAGTGACTCAATAAATTAAACACGCATGTAAATTAAATTTATCAATGAGTAAATTAAAAATAAATACATTGAAAGCAGCGAAACCAGTCTGGTTCCTGGTTCAGACTTCGAGGGGAGGCCTGGGGCGGCCTCGCCCTTTCCCTGGGTGTTTTTGGGGGGAGAAAGGAGTGAAAAAGGGCTGAGGGTGGATTCCAACCGAGCCGGTAATTGATGAATGAACCTGGTGTCAAACCTGGCGCCAAACCCGGTATTAGACCCGGTGCCAAGCCCGGTATTAGACCCAGTGCCAATCCCGGTATTAGACCCGGTGCCAAGCCCGGTATTTAGACCCGGTGCCAAGCCCGGTATTAGACCCAGTGCCAAGCCCGGTATTAGACCCAGTGCCAAGCCCGGTATTTAGACCCAGTGCCAATCCCGGTATTAGACCCGGTGCCAAGCCCGGTATTTAGACCCAGTGCCAAGCCCGGTATTAGACCCAGTGCCAATCCCGGTATTAGACCCGGTGCCAAGCCCGGTATTAGACCCAGTGCCAAGCCCGGTATCAGACCTGGTACCGAACGAGCCGGTGCCAAGCCCGGTGTCAATTCCGGCGCCAAGCCTGGTATTACCCCCAAACGAGCCGGCGTCAAACCCGGTATTAACCCCGGTGCTAAGCCCGGTATTAGCCCCAGTACCAAACAAACCGGTGCTAAGCCCGGTATTAGCCCCAGTACCAAACCAGCCGGTGCTAAGCCCGGTATCAGCCCCGGTGCCGAGCCCGGTGCTAAGCCCGGTATCAGCCCCAGCGCCAAACCGCCCCGCGCCACGCCCGGCGCCGAGCCCGGCTCATCTCGGCAGCGCAGCCGCTCCGCTCCCGCTCTCAGCCCGGGACACCGGCAGGAAGCGGAGCCGCCGCGGCCCGGGGGAGGCGGAACCGGGGCGGATCCGAGGCGCGGACCCGAGGCGGAACCGGGGCGGACCCGAGGCGGACCCGAGGCGCTGACCCGAGGCGGAACCGGGGCGGAACCAGGGCGGAACCGGGACGGACCCGAGGCGGAACCGGTCCGGTGCCTGCGGCGCGGTCATGGCCGAGCTCCGCGCCGAAGCCTCGTGCCCGCTGTGCCTCGGGCTCTTCCAGGAGCCCGTGTCCATCCACTGCGGGCACAACTTCTGCCGGGCGTGCATCGAGCGCTGCTGGCGGAGCTGCCGGGACAGCTTCGCGTGCCCGCGCTGCCGGGAGGCGGCCCCGGAGCGCAGCCTGAGACCCAACGCGGAGCTGGCCGGCATCATCCGCATCGCGCAGCGCCTCAGCCTCCGCGGCCGGGCCCGCGACGGGGAGCGGCTCTGCCCGAAGCACGGCGAGGCGCTGAAGCTGTTCTGCGAGGAGGAGCAGAGCCCGGTGTGCCGCGAGTGCCGCCGCTCCCCGGAGCACCGGCTGCACGCCGCCGTGCCCATCGAGGAGGCGGCGGAGGAGCACAAGGTGGGCATGTCCAGGTGTTCCTGGGGGTGAGGGATGAGGGGGAGGAGGGAAAGGCCAGGTGAGTGTGGTTTTCCTTGCAAAAGTCGGGATTTCTGCGCTTTCTGCCCGTTGGGTGACAGCCGCTCCCATTCCCGCCCGCCCCGAGCTCCCGGTATCGCCGGATGGAGAAAAAGGCACCGAGCCGCTGTTGGTGCTTCTCCCCCGGAAGGAGGGAAAGGCACCGAGCCGCTGTTGGTGTTTTTCCTTCTCTCAGGAGAGATTCCAGGCTCACGCGCAGATCCTCAGGGACCGCAGAGAGAAGATGCTGGGGCAGAAGGCGGAGGAGGAAGGGAAGAGCTCGGAGCTGCTGGTGGGTGACCCTTCCCTTGTCCCTGCGGGCGCACCTGGGCACACCTGTGCCCGCCGCCGCCCTCACGGCGAGGAAATTCCCCGCCGTGAGTTCAGGTATCCAACCCAAACCTGGATTTTTCCCAGGATTTTTGCCTCTTTCCATGTGCTCACAAGTGGGGCACATCCCCAGAAAACGGGAATGCATCTTTCTTTTTTTGCCTTGTTTTGCCTTTCCCTGATCTCTAACACTGACTAATCTGTTTATGGGTTTATTTTGCACCTTCCCTCGTCCAAAGGTCCGGAGCCTTTTTTCGGTGCAAAGTTTACGGGCCATGGGAAAACGCTTTGCCAGTGATCCCCGCCTAGAAATGGCAGAAACCCCCCCCCCCAAACCCCCCAAAAACAAACAAACAAAAACCCACATATATATAAAAATAAAAATATACAATATATTTATATATTGCATATAAAATACATATAATATAAAATATATAATATATATTTTATATATAACATAACATAATATAAATACATAAAAATATATATATAATTTTAAAAAATTATTTAAAATTCTGTGGATACTCCCCATGCTTTGCAAGAGCCCTGGCAGTGTTAAATCCCCTTCCAGGCCCACCCCGCTGGCACTTCCCTCCCTCCCAGCCCCGTCCAGCCCCTCCGGTGTTCCCGTGGCAGGAGCGGGTGGCGGCGGAGCGGCGGCGGCTCCGGTGCCGGGTGCGGGAGCTGCAGCAGCTCCTGGAGGGGCAGGAGCGGCTCCTCCTGGCCCGGCTGGCGCAGCTGGAGCGGGACATCGAGCGCAGGCGGGAGGAGAGCGTCGGCAGCCTCTCGGAGCGCATCTCCGCCGTGGGACGGCAGATCCAGGAGCTGGAGGAAAAGTGCCGGCAGCCGCCCTGGGAGCTGCTGCAGGTGAGGAGCCACCAAAACACCAAATCCCGAGCCTTGGAAAACCCAGAGAATCCCAGGTTTGGGCAGGAAGGGGCCTCAAATCCCAAACAGAATCCCAAGTTTGGGCAGGAAGGGGCCTCACGGAGCCACAGCAAACACATCTTCCACTGGGCTGTGCTTCTCCAGCCTGGAGATACAAAAAATCCTTTGGCTAAACAGCCAAACATTTGAACAGCCATATATTCAAATATCCAAATTTTCAAACAGCCAAACATTCAAACAAACAAACTTTCAAATATCCAAATTTTTAAACACCCAATCATTCAAACACCCCTATACATTTAAACAGCCAAACATTCAAACATCCAAACACCCCTATATTCAAACAGCCAAACATTCAAATGAGCAGAAATGCTAATTAGGAGCCGCAACGCCCACCGTGGGCGGGGCGATGATGCCGATAACCCAACTGCTTATCAGAGCTGCCTCACCTGCATTCCCGCGGATCCGGAATCCCCCAGGGTCACCCCGGAGCCCCCCCTGGCTGCTCACCCCGGGCTGGCTCCGCCCTGACCTGTCCGTCCGTCTGTCTGTCTGTGTGTCTGCGTGTCTGTCTGTGTGTGTGTCTGTCTCTCCCCTGCAGGACAGCAGAGACATCCTGAGCAGGTTTGTGGCTCCTCACCTGCGTTCCTGACGTGTTCTTGTTTGGCTTTGGTGGACCCCAAAACCCCCAAGACCCCCAGACCTGTGTGAGGTGGACACAGGACACGGCTGGGACACCACAAAAATCCAGTTAGGATGGTGGAGATCAGGGTCAGGTATACCTTCAGGGTTGGGAAGGAACCCCAAAATCCCAACAAACCCTGACCTGTGTGGCACGGACACAGGACACGGCTGGGACACCACCAAAGTCCAGTTAGGATGGTGGAGACTGGGGTCAGGTACCTTCAGGGGATGAAGGAACCTCCAGTTCTGCTGTGGCTGCTCTCTGATCTGTGAAAACCTGGCTGATTCTGGAGGGATGGGATTTTCCTCCTCAAAAACAGGGAGCCGGATCTAAAAGGGTTAAATTCTGAGGGAATTAGAATTTTGGGAATTAGAATTTTACATCCTTAACAGATCTGATTGTGTCCCCTCCAGACTGGGGGTGGGAAGGAGGAAAGCGGGCAAGGAAAATTGTTTTTATTCCCTAATTTCCGCTGGTAAAAAATCTTCACCATCCAGAGGCTCCTCAGCCATGGCGGGGTCAGACACTGTTCTCCAGGAGGAGCAGATCCCAAAAACCTCCTGGAGATGCCAAAACCTGACAGGAAGGGAGTTATAAAATCGTGGAAATTTGGGATGGTTTGGGTCAGAAAGGGTTTTTCAAGCCTTCCCAGCTGCCTCTCCAGTCCCACTATTCCAAATTTTTGTGGAAAAATTATTTTTCTGATTTCCAGGCTGGAGGAGCAGAGCGCCCCAGAGCCGGTGGAGACCTCAGCAGAGCTGGCAGAGGAACCCACAGGGCTGCCCCAGGAAGATGTCACCCTCAAGGAGATGCTGAAGAAATTCCAAGGTAGGGAGGGAGCAGGGAAAGGGGGGTGGGCGCTGTGTCAGTACCACATTTGGAAAGTGCCCCACAAAGGTGGAAATTCCAGAAATTTCCTCGTGGAAACTTCAGAAAGGGGAGCGCTGGGACAGCCCCAAATGACCAGCAAAACCCCCACACTCCAGAGCTTCATTTTCCCATAATTTCTACATCATTTACTCCGTAATTTCTCCATAATTTCTCCATAGTTTCTCCATAATTTTCTCCATCATTTTCTCCATCATTTCTCCATCATTTCTCAATCATTTTCTAAATAATTTTCTCCATCATTTTCTCCATCATTTCTCAATCATTTTCTCAATAATTTTCTCCATCATTTTCTCCATCATTTCTTGATCATTTTCTCAATCACTTGTCCCCCCAAAGGTGAGACAAAGCCAATCCCAAAGGTGGCCCAAACCCACCCGAAATCTCTGGCGGGGCCAGATCCCAACCATCCCTCCCTCCCTCCGCAGTCAGCCTGACGCTGGACCCCGACACCGCCCATCCCCGCCTGGCCCTGTCTGAGGATGGGAGATGCGTCCGCTGGGACGACGCCCGCAGATCCGTCCCCGAGCACCCCAAACGCTTCGACTCCTCCCGCTGCGTGCTGGCCCGTGAGGGGTTCACCTGCGGCCGCCACTACTGGGAGGTCCAGGTGTGCCAGGGCTCGGCCTGGGCCCTCGGCGTGGCCAAGGCCTCTGTGGCCAGGAAGGGCCGGGTCAGCGTCAAGCCCGAGCGGGGGATCTGGGCCGTGGGGCAGTGCGGCAGCCAGTGCCAGGCTCTGACGTCCCCCAGTGTCCCCATCGCCCTCCCTGAGGCCCCCGAGGTGGTCGGGGTCTACCTGGACTATGAGGGCGGGCGTGTGGCGTTTTTCGATGCGCAGAGGGAGGTGCCGATGTTCGCGTACCCCGCGGCGAGGTTTGGGGGCGAGGAGCTGCTGCCCCTGCTGTGCCTGGGCAGGGGGTGCTGCTTCAGGCTGAGCCCCTGAGCCCCCCGAGGTGGGGTACGCAGCTGAGAGGGGGTTTGGGTGGGAAATTGCATTTTTTTCATTGCTTCTCCATCATTTCTTCATAATTTCCATCATTTCTCCGTCATTTCTCCATCATTTTCTCCATCATTTCTTGATCATATTCTCCATAATTTTCTCCATAATTTCTCCATCATTTTTCCATCATTTCCATTATTTCTCCATTATTTTCTCCATCGTTTCTTCATAATTTCCTCCATCATTTTCTAAATCATTTCTCCATAATTTCTCGATCATTTTCTCAATAATTTCTCCATAGTTTCTCCATCATTTCTCTGTCATTTTCTCCCTCATTTCTGCACAATTTTCTCCCTCATTTCTCCATCATTTCTCGATAATTTTTTCCATCATTTCCATCATCTCCATTTTCCTGCAAGGAGAATTCAGCGAAATGTTGGTCCGAGGGTTCGGAGAGGCTTTTACCATTTGGGAGTGAGAAATAAAAAGGGAGAATATGCACAGAGGCCTCTTTTTTTGATGAATTCAACCCAAAAATGTCGTGTTTAGGTCGTGTTATGAGCGATAAGAAACTCTTGGCAGCTCCCTGGTGGTCTAGTGGTTAGGATTCGGCGCTCTCACCGCCGCGGCCCGGGTTCGATTCCCGGTCAGGGAATGAGTTTTTACTTGCCCTAAAAAGTTATTTTTTGGAAAAATCTACTAATATTTAAACATCTCCTAACTCCACACTCCTTTTCTCCTCTTTTTTGTGCCTCATCCCCTTCCTCCTGTCCCAGCGCCTTCTGTTACCGAGCAATGAATAAATAAATACATAAATAAATAAACAATAATGCTAATTGTATTTTTTTTTCATTACGTTTATAAGAAAGGCGTTTGCTAGCTGTGCTAAACTAATTGCAGTTGAATACTGAAATTAATTAATGGCCATTATTGAGGAGTCAATCGTATATTTTGCATTAGGATTATTTACAAGGAGCAATTTCAAAAATTTTAAAAAGAGGAACAATATGGAAAAGAGGGGGGAAATTCGAAAAAGGATCATTCGATAAACGGAATAATAATTTGAGAAAAGGGGATGAATGCTTTTAAAAAGAGGGATAATGACTGGAAAAGGAATAGTAATATCAGAGAGGGAAAAATAAGTTTTAGAAGGAGGTTAATGCTTTGAAAATGGGAATAATGATTTTAAAAGGGAAGTAACAATTTAAAAACGGAAATAATGATTTATAAAGGAATTATCATTTGAAAAAAGGGAAAGCATAGCAGGAAAAAAGAGGCAATTTTAAAATAGTTTTTTAAAAGCTCACTGCTGTCAGGAGTGGGATTTGAACCCACGCCTCCATGTGGAGACCAGAATTCCCGAGGGAAGGAGAGTCCTTGAGTCTGGCGCCTTAGACCACTCGGCCATCCTGACGGCGGGAAATTGGGGCAAAATGGAACAAAACGTGCAGGTAAGACATTTTTTTGGTGGGGGGTCGGTTTGGTTTTACTTTTTTTTTTTTTTTCCTGTTGCTTTGTGGGGGCTTTTAAAATACTAATAAAGGATAATTATTAAAAACAGAATAATAATGGTTGTTAAGATTGGAAAGAAATACTAATTTAAAAAGGAGCAATGGTTGAGGGGAAAGAATTTTAAAACGGAATAATGATTTCTGAATAAGACCAGGAAAACCTGGCATAGTAATAATAATAATAGTAATAATAATAATAGTAATAATAATAGTAATAATAATAGTAATAATAATAGTAATAATAATAGTAATAGTAATAATAATAATAATAATAATAATAATAATAATAATAATAATAATAATAACGACAATAGTTATTATTATTATTATTATAGAAGGAACGAATATGATTATTACTATTGTTATTGTTATTGTTATTATTATGTATTTATAGTTATAGCACTTTATTATTATATGGTATGATATTACATGATATGATATTTTAAAAGGAACAATAATTTACAAAGCAGAAAGGATTTGGAAAAGGAACTATGATTTCAAAAAGGAGGAATGACTTTAAGGAGAATGAAATAGTAAAACCTGGGATAATGACTTTTAAAAATTGCAATTTAAAATAAGTAGGGAATAATAAGAGAAGAAGAATAATTTAAAATAGTAATTTAGAAATTAGAATAATTAAAAAACTACAATAAATAAAGAAATAATAAAATTTAGGTGATGAAAGGAAAGAAAATGAAAAAGCAGCGCCCAACGTGGGGCTCGAACCCACGACCCTGAGATTAAGAGTCTCATGCTCTACCGACTGAGCTAGCCGGGCTGCTGACTCTGAGCATTATACTTAATTTCCTAATCATAAAATTTCCACCCATTTTCCCCGGAGTTCCCCAGCAGACAGATCCTCTTAGGGCGAAAAAGGCTGAAAAAATCTCTGCCTCCCGGCAATTTTTGGATTTTCTGCCAATTCCCCCTCGGCGATCCGAACCCGTCCTTAAAAACTTCCGGGAGCGGACAAATCCCCGCGGCCTCTGAGGGCGGCGGAGCTGCCTGGAAATTGGCTGAATTCTGAGGGAAAAGGGATTTTTTGTGGTTTTGTTTTGGGTGTTTTTTGTTTGGCGGGATTGATTTTTTGGGGGTTTTCCTTTTTTTTTTTTTTTTTTTTTTTTAATGTTTTGGTTTTGGGGGTTTTCTTGGGGGGAGGTTTGGTTTGGGGTTTTTTTGTTGGATTTTTTTGGGAGGGGTTGGGCTTATTTTGAGGGCTTTTTGGGGTTTTGCTTGGGGGTTTTTGGGTTTTTTGGGGGGCTTGGGGTTTTTTTCGGGTTTTTTCGGGTTATTTTTGGTTTTTTTTGGTTTTTTGGGGTTCTTTCTAATTTTTGGGCGGGAGATTTTGTTTGGAGTTTTTTTGAGCTTGTTTGTTTGTTTGTTTTACTTATATTTTGGAGGGTTTTTTTAGGTTTATATTTTGAGTTTTGACAGCTGTAGCCTGAAAGATTCTATCACGGAGCGTTTCTGTAGTGTAGTGGTTATCACGTTCGCCTCACACGCGAAAGGTCCCCGGTTCGAAACCGGGCAGAAACAGTACCTGGAAAAGTTTTTTAACTTTTTTCGTGTCGTGCCTCGACATTTCTCGAAATTCCTTCACGGCGATGCCGGCAAAATAAAAAATAAAATTACGTGTATTTGTCGGGCGAAAATGTTAAATTTTTACTCCATTCCCTGGTAAAATCTGTGTTTATAACTCAGATCTGGTTTATTTTGATTTATATATTTATATAGTATTCTATACTATACTATACTATACTATACTATACTATTTATATTATTATGTTATTATTTCATTAATTTTTTTATTTATTGTATATATTTTATTTGTATATAAACTTTATATTTATATAGATATATAGTTTATACATACATTTATAATATTAAAATTTTTATTTATATAAATATAAAGTTTATATAGAAATGAAAGTGTAAAACTTTAAATATCAAAGTTTATTTATTCACATTTATAATATTAAAATTTTTATTTATATAAAGATAAAGTTTATATAGAAATGAAAGTGTAAAACTTTAAATATCAAAGTTTATTTATTCACACATAAATATTTTCCCTGCGGACAAACTGACATCTCCACAATTTCACTCCCAGGAAAACCTAGGAATATGATTCGCCCAGGAATCGCTGAAGTGCTTTAAAATCCCATGGATTTGGGGTGGCTGCTTCCTTTCAAAAGGGACGACTTCAGCCGAATTTGAAGAATTTTGATTTTTTAAGGACATTTTAACCCGCTCATTCCCTGGCCGGGAATCAAACCCGGGCCGCGGCGGTGAAAGCGCCGAATCCTGACCACTAGACCACCAGGGAGCCGCTTCTATGCGGTTTTGACCATTTACACTGATTTTTAACATCCAACAAAATGCCCCAAATCGGCTCTTCCCATCATCTTCAGGGCACTTCGCTCCTGGCGTGGTAAGAATCAAAATAAGAAAAATCATTGAAAGCTCAAAATTAATTTTAAATTAATTAAATTGAATTTTAAATTAATTACATTAAATTTTAAATTAATTAGATTTTATTTTAAAATCGCCTCCCAAATAATAATTCAAGACAATAAGCGAATCAATCAAAAACAGGAGAGCGATAAAAAGGATAAAATATATTAAATAAATGTACCAACAGCAAAATTAATTTAAACAATAAGATTTATCTTAAAATTGCCCTCCCTGGTGTTCTAGTGGTGAGGCTCCATCATTTTCACTGCCGTGACCCTGATTCCTGATCAGGAAAAAAATTCTAAAAAGTACAAAATTCTTTAAAAATCATAAATTTTAACCTCGGGGTGCCCCAAATGTCCGTGATTTCACGTGAAATCTCCCTGGTTCGGAATCCGACAAAATCCACCGATTTTGAGGCTATTTTGTGGGGGGTTTTGGGGTTTTTTTGCAATTTATTTACTTCACAAAAGCAGCTGGAATTAAAAGGGATAAAGGAATTAAAATTGTAAAAAAAAAAAAAAAAAAGAATGAAAAGCGATAAGGGAATTGTTAAAAAGCGATAAAGGAATCCGAAGCCAGGAGGGGAGATTTTCCCCCAGGATTTGGAAATATTCAGGAACAGCCCCAGGGAATTTGGATATTTGAAATTGGAGAAAAAACGCAAATACTTCCGACATCCGCGTTTCTGTAGTGTAGTGGTTATCACGTTCGCCTCACACGCGAAAGGTCCCCGGTTCGAAACCGGGCAGAAACAGCGGTTCCCTTCTGGGGTGTATTTTTGGTTTTGTTTTGTTTCTGTAGTATTCTTTTTTTGGTTTGGTTTGGTTTTGGTTTTTTTTTTTTTTTTTTTTTTTTGGTTTTGTTTTGTTTTGTTTTTGTTTTGGCTCCTTAATTTTACGGACTTTATAGGATCGGGGTCGATCTCTGGGGCACACAAATTATAAGCCAGAATTTTTTCCAAGAAGTAGCAGGGTTTCTGTAGTGTAGTGGTTATCACGTTCGCCTAACACGCGAAAGGTCCCTGGTTCGAAACCAGGCAGAAACACCTTTGTTTTGGGGGAATTAACTCCTTTTTTCAGCCCCTCGCCAGCTGGGGTTCAATTTTGGGGTGATTTTGGGGGATTTCTGAGCTGCTTTGTAGGCTGGCAGCTTTGCTCCCCTCTTCCTTTCCTTGCATCATTTCTTGTGTCTGTTTCCCAGAGGGGAAATTAATAAAAAAAATCAAATTATTAAAGGCACAGGAAGGGATAATTCCCATTTCCATCTACTAAAAACGTCAAATAATCACAGGCACAGGCAGGGAGAATTCCCATTTTCTCCATCCCCGTAAATCTGAACTTTTAAAATTTTCAAATCCAGAAATTTTTCAGTTTTGCACCCACAGGGGCGATCCCGATGTGCTGGAAAACCAAGTTCCCTTCTCCACGGAAATTTTGGGAGAAAATTCATTAAAAAATGGACAAGCTCCATGAAAAAAAAAGAAAAGAAAAAAGAAAAGATAAGAAAAAAGAAAAGAAAAGAAAAGAAAAGAAAAGAAAAGAAAAGAAAAGAAAAGAAAAGAAAAGAAACCCCAAAAACCACTCCCAAAAAACCAAACCAAACCAAAAAAACCCAGACTCAAAAAAATCCCCAAAATAAAAATAAATAATAAAAAAAAACCACACAAAAAACCCCAAAAGAGGCCCCCCAAAAACCACAAAAAACCCACAAAGAAACAGCAAAAAATCAAGAAAACCACCCCAAAATCCCCAACTCCCTCCCCAAAAACAAACAAAAAAAGGAATTGTGTGGAGAGGGAGAGGAGGAGGAGGCGGCGCTGCAGTCACGCGTTCCTGCTCCTGCATGGAGTTGTTTGTTCTCAGGACGTGACCTGGAATTGCGGTCAAAAATCCCAAATTGTGTCCAGCGCGTTCCCTCCCGCTTTTGTCGGAGCTTTTGGCTCCGAATTTCCCATTATTCCAAAAAATTCGGGCTTTTTTTCCTGATGGAATTCACTCCTCTCATCTTCCTCTGGTTTTATTCCCATTTCTCTGGCCGGATCCAGGCTGGTATTTCTTTATCTGTGTGCTGGGATTTGAAGGGAAAAATTGGGGAAAAAATCAGCAAAATGGTTAATAATTCTCGTGTAACCCAAGAATTTGTCCAATCCCTTCACCCACAGCTCCTTCAGATTTCTGGAGCTGCTGGAATGCCCAAAATCTGATTTTTTCATGGATTCTGGGTGTTTCCCCCTGTATGAAAAGCATGGGGATGAGTCCAAAATTGGGAAAATCGTGAAAACTGTGCAGTTCTGGTTTAGTTCGGAACAGAGTGTCCCAAATGGGGGTAAAAATGGACTTTTTGGGGTAATTTCTGTGCTCCCAGGTGGCTGAGAAGGCGCTGGGGAGAAACCAGGGATGGTTTGGGTTAAATCGGGGAGATTTTAGCGCTCGGAGGGTGAGAAAAAAAGGGGTGAAAAGGCGCAGAGACCTCTTTTTTCAGCAAATTTAACCCAAAAATCTTTTATTTCAGTCCTGATTAGAGGACTGGCGCGCAGTTTAGTACCTCCCTGGTGGTCTAGTGGTTAGGATTCGGCGCTCTCACCGCCGCGGCCCGGGTTCGATTCCCGGTCAGGGAATGATCGGTTTTGTCCCGAAAATCCTTTATGTGTTTTTCAAAATCCTTCCAGGATTTAATATCTCCTAACCCCAAAATTATCCCTCTTCTCCTCTTTTTGTGCCTCTCCCTTTCCCGCCAGACGTCCCCTTCCACCTGCCCCGGGTCCGTCTTTTATTGAGCAGTAAAAAAAAAAAAAAAAAAAAAGGTTTTTTATATATATATATATATATATATATATATATATATATATATATATATTTCTTTTTTAATAAAAATTAAGATTTTAACTTCAGCGGAGAAGCGGCAGCACGAGGAGTCGCGTCCTCTGCCCAGATTCCTGAAAAATTTTGTAGGTTTTTTGTTTGGTTTTAAGGTTTTAATTTCGATAAAGTAACAGCGGGGAACTGAATCAGAAGCCCGGCTAGCTCAGTCGGTAGAGCATGAGACTCTTAATCTCAGGGTCGTGGGTTCGAGCCCCACGTTGGGCGACAGTTGCTTTTTTGTTTTCCCATTTATGTACCCAAAAATTATACTTTTTAACCTTTACTTATTATAATATTTAAAACTATTACTCCTTTCGTTAGTTTATTGTAGTGTTTAAATTTTTATTCTTATTTAATTATTTATTTTTAATTTTTAAACTATTCTTCTTATTATTAATTGTATTGTAATTTTTAAAAACAATACGTGTTGGACTGGCTCCAGGAATTTCACGCTCGGGAAGACTGGGATGGGGGAGGGTTGGGACTCAGAAATTTCGGGATTTGAACCCCAAAAAGGAGGGCTTGGGACCCAAAAATGCGGATTTGAGCCCAAAAATCAGGATTTGGACCGACACCAGGAATTTCACGCCCGGGCAGCTGCACAAACACCGGGACGGGACCGGCCCCAAAGGCCTCGGGAACAGCCCGGAGCAGCCAGACAGGGCATTAATCACCGGATAATTATCCCTGCCGCTAATTAAGACCCCGCAGGGCATCCCGGGGCGCTCCGGCTCCATCCCCGTCCCCCCGAAATCTGTGCGGGATTTGCGGTTGGGTTTCCAAATTTGGGGGTTTTTTGGGATGCGGGGACAGAGGGGGGACAAAGGGAGCGGGGGCCGTGTCAGGGTGTTTGTCCAGGTGTCTGTCCGGGTGTTTGTCCAGGTGTTCCCCGCATTGTTCCCCGGGTTCGGGGTCGTTCAGGCCCCGAGGGCAGCGCGGTGATAAAGGGGGCGCGGGGCGGCGGCGCCGGGAGCCCCGTGGAGCGCTCGGCTGGGTGAGGCACCGCCTTTTGGGGGGTTTTCGGGGGGTTTTGGGGTTCTCCTTGAGCGCTCCGTGTCCATTGGCATCATCCCAGCTTCTCCTCGAACTTGTAAAGAAACAGGGATTTTTATTTTTATTACCATTATTTTTAAAATATATAAAAGATGTTATATATATTTTTATTATGCTTTTATATAGCTAAAATATATACTTTTAAAATAATGTATTAAATTAAAATCATTTTTATGACTAATAAATAAATATTTTATATAATAAATATATATAAAATATATATTCAAAATATATTTTAAATATATATTTAAAATATAAAATATGTTATATATATATGCTTTTATTTTACTATGCTTTTATATATATGAAAGATATATTTTTAATAATGTATAAATAATAATACATAAATAGATTAACAAATTTATTATATGGTGTCTAATTTATGTATAAATCCATATAAAATATATAAATACACCTTCCAGTCTAATAAGTAAATAAATAGATAAAATATATTTTAGCACATAAAGATATATTTATTATTTTCATATAGTTTTATATTCTTTACTTTTATGTTTCTTAGACTTTTTGAAAAAGAAACCGGTTTGATTTTTAAATAATTAAGCATTGTACAGAAACCAAATGAAACTTTTACTTTTAGTAAAAAAATAGTGAAAACACAGAAATTCGGGAGCCCGGCTAGCTCAGTCGGTAGAGCATGAGACTCTTAATCTCAGGGTCGTGGGTTCGAGCCCCACGTTGGGCGACAGTTGCATTTTTTACCCCTTTGCTCATCCAAATCTGATCTTTTTCCCGTTTTCTTTACCCAAATCCTGGTTCGGGTTCAGCTGCAGGCGATACTAAGGTGTCGCAGCGCCTTTGGCAATAAAGCGCTTTTTTCCTCATTAAATCATTTTATTCCCTGCAACCAAACCCACTAAAATCTCCAGAATTCCCCAAACTTCCTTTTTTTGGGGCTATCTCAGGAGGAAAACCAAGCTTTTCTCTGCTCCTTCTGCCCCAAGAGGCACAAAACAAAAGAACCGTGAGGGTTTTTCCGCGGTTGTTTTGGGATTTTTTCCCCACCCTATCCCAGGACTGAGCCCCAAGGGAATCCCAGAGCTGAATTCCTGAATTCCAGAGCTGAATTCCTGAGCTGCTCTCATTCCAGGGCTGAATTCCTGAGCCCTTCTCATCCCAGAGCTGGATTCTGGAACTGTTCTCATTCTAGAGAGCAGAATTAATTTCAGGGCTGAATTCCTGAGCCCTTCTCATTCCAGGGAACTGAATTCATCCCAGAGCTGAGTTCCTGAGCCGTTCTCATTCCCTAATCCTAACCCTAACCTCTGGAACTGATCCCAGAGCAGAATTCCTGAGCCCTTCCCATCCCAGAGCTGAATTTTTGAGCCGTTCTCATCCCAGGGAGCAGGAACTCATCCCAGGGGTGAATTCCTGAATTTCAGAGCTGAATTATTGAGCCGTTCTCATCCCAGGGAGCAGGAACTCATCCCAGGGGTGAATTCCTGAATTCCGGAGCTGAATTCTTGAGCCGTTCTCATCCCAGGGAGCAGGAACTCATCCCAGGGGTGAATTCCTGAGCCCAGAGCTGAATTCTTGACCCGTTCTCATCCCAGGGAGTGGAACTCGTCCCAGAGCGGAATTCCTGAATTCCGGAGCCCTTCTCATCCCAGGGAGCCGATGGAACCCCGGACCTTTCCCACCACGAAGCTGCTCCTGCTGGGGCTGAGCCTCCTCCTGTGCCTCGGAGCCGGTGAGCGGGGAACAAATCAGATTTAACGGATTCTGCCCAGGTTTTCCCCAAAATTCATCCCGCTTTTCCCCTCTGCCGCAGCCGAGGCTCTCCGGTGCCACCTGTGCAAGTACAAGATGCCCTTGGTGGGCTGCCTGCTAGGCGCCAACGTGACGAGCTGCGAGCGCCGGGAGAAGTGTGCGCTCATCAAAACCTCCCTGGGTGCGTCCCCGGGGCTGTCCCCGCTCTTTGCTTCCTTTGTTTTATCCCTTTGCTCATCCAAATTGGATCTTTCCCCTTTTATTTACCCAAATCCACCTGGTTTACAGGGAGCTTCTCCTTGGCCTCTTCCCCACCATCTCCTCCCCCTCAGGGAGGTTCAAAAGGATCAAAAAACTTTCAAAAAGTAATTTTTAAGCCAAGGGGAGACTCTCCCTGGGGGGCAGGGGTTGTCTCCGTGGATGCATCTCGGAGATTTCTTCCTTTTATTTTCTGTTTTTCTTTTTCTCCTAATTAAATCAATCTTTGCCTTAATTTGGGGGTACATTTCAAAGCTCGGCTTCTCCCCAAAGCTCCAAAAATCCGATTCTCACGGATTTCTCTTTTCCTCGTCCCCCCCGCAGGTAAGATGACCCTTTACTACCAGCAGGGCTGCACCTCGGCCCTGAACTGCGGCCGGGAGCGCGCGTCGGACGCCGAGTCCCGGCTGAGCTCCCGCTACTCCTGCTGCGAGACCGACCTGTGCAACGAGGAGTGGGGCGAGGAGCGCCGGGACTGACCCGCCCTGGGGCGGGACCGCGGCTCGGGGCGCCCCGAGCTGATCTGACCCGGGGCTGCACTCGCCAGGGGCAAAAATGAGGGCTCGTTCACCACACAATTCCCTCGAGAATGCTAGTTGTGAAAGAAAACCACAAAAATGCCCTTTTTGTCTGCATTTTTAATGACAGCTTTTGCTCCAGAATATCGCTGCTACCCATCCTAACCCTAAACCCTAACCCTAACCCTAGCCCTAATTCTTTAAAGAACATTGTCTTGCGTTTGAAATTATTCTCAGTAGAAAAATTGAGCCTCTTTTGCGACGAGCATCCCTTGCTTCTTGATGCTCACCGAGACTGTGCAAGCTAAGAAATAAACAAAAAAAAACTTCTGCAAAACTCTCACCTGATGAAGCTGTTGAGTAGAAAGCGTAAGCCCAAAATTAGTGTACACTGTTTTTTTTTCTTTGATCTAAATTTCCACAGCGAGTCTTACAGAAAAACATGACATTCCATTTCTGGTTATCTTTTCCTTTCCTTCCTGTACCTGTCAACATTTTGATTGATTTGCAAGCCAACTATTCATGCTCAAACACTTATGAAAAAAGACATTACCATAAAAAAATCTAGCCCACACAATTCAGTACTGTTAATATTTTCGCTTTCAAATGGGCCCTGATTTAGTCTCAGCTCTAAAATAAACCCTCCGGCTCGGCACTGGCAGGGCTGGGTCTGGCTCGCGTCCCTTTTTCCAGCTCTCCGGGCTCGGCATTCCCGATGGTCTGGGAGCAGCTGGCGGCCCCGAACACGATCCCGACACCCAAAGCCCAAGGGCGAGCCAAGGAGCTTCCCCCTGCTCTCATCCTGGGTTTTATTTATTTTCCCTCCAGGGCAGGGCTGGGAATTTTGGGAGAGGATCATCAGCTGGGAGCCAGGGGAAATAAAGGGGGTGTGTGTGTCCAGTAGACATTAATTAATCCATATATTTACGGATATTTTTGGATATCCATCAATTAACCCAAATAGTTATGGATCTTTTTGGATATCCATCAATTAATCCATATTTTACGGATGTTTTTGGTATCTGTCAATTAATCCATATTTTTATGGATATATTTACGTTTCTTTTCATTTCTCCCCTTCTCCTACCTCTTTGGGTCTCCCAGGCTCTTCCTACCTGACGAACGCACCTGCGGCAGGTGGGACACGCCCCACAGGAGACGCCCCTGCCCTTTTGCCCCCAATTATGAGCAGCGAGATTAATATTTTTTTCACCGTATTGGGAAGAGGGATGCAAAGCTTTGCCCCTTCCCCCTGGAAGGAGGGATGAGGTTCCTGGAAAGAGTTAAAAACCCCGCGGAGAAGCTCCGGCCTTGGGGACAGGTGGATGGAAACGCGAGAAACTTTGGCACCGACAACTTTGGCACGGAGCGGAGCGGCAGAGCCGGGAAGGAGGAGGAAGAAGAGGAGGAGGAGGAGGGAAAAACCTCGGTGGGTGCCCAGGATGGCAGCGATGGGGGAGGGCAGGGAATGGTAAGTGACACGGGAGGGGGTGGCGGTGACAAGAGGGGACAAATGGGGCACCGAGGAGCCGCAGCCCCAGCCATGTCAGAGGCTGCGGCGGCCGCGGCCGGGCTCCACCGGCGCTGCTCGGAACAGCGGCTGCCGCGGACCCCGTCCCGCTGGGACCCCGCGGCCACGCGGCTGGCGGCGCAGCTGGCCGCGTCCCGAGCCGTGCCGGGCCAAACCCCGCTGGGACCGGGGCGGCTCGGGAGGGAGCCCCGGCCCGACGCGTCCGCTCCGAGGTACGCGGGGACACGGGGAGGGCTGGGGATGCGCCTGTGCCTCTGTCGCTTGTCGCTCTGTCCCTCTGAACCTCTGCCCCTTGTCACTCTGTCCCTCTGTCTCTTGTCCCCCTGTCCCTTGTCCCTTGTCCCTCTGGTGTTTATTTACAGATCGAAAGAAACGGGAGGTGGGAGAGGGCGAATTCCCTTTCCACAGGGAATGATACAAATATATATAAATACCGATATAAACATATATAAATATATACAAATATAAAATTATATACGGGAGGTAGGAGAGAGTGAATTCCCCTTCCATAGGGAGTGATATAAATATGTATAAATACTGATATAAATATATATCCATACATACCATTAAAAAATTATATACAGTAGGTGGGAGAGGGTGAATTCCCCTTCCACGGGGAGTGATATTTTTACATATAAATATATAAAAATATAAAATTATATAAATACATGAGAAGGGGCAGATAAACAGAGGTGGCAAAGCTCTGCAGGACAATTCCAGGACCGTTTTTGCTCATTAATTCCTCCAGCAGAACCTCTGGAACTGGGATTTATCTCCCCCCACAGCTCCAGATGTGGCCAAAATCCCAACTCGGAGGTTTTGGATCAGCAAGGGCTGGCTTTCAAATCAGAATTTATGGATCACTGGGTCTGATTTCAGGTCCTCATTAGGAGGAGACAAATCGCTCTCCAGAGGATCCCACATTTCCCAGTCTGTGGTAATTTGAACCCCCTCAGTAACCAGGTGACCATCGCTCCCTCCTGTCCCAGTTTGCCCTGACAAGAACTCGGTGGAAAAGTGGAAACCACGATGTTACTGACAACCCCAGCCCTGAAAAAAAAAATTAATTATTTAATATTTATTCTAATTACCATTCCCACGGCCTCCAAACCTGCACAAAATATTTCTGGAAGGCCAAGGCTGTTTTATTTTGAGATTCAGGACCCCAGTCCTGAGCTTGATCTTTGTGGATTTGGGAAATTCACGCACAGATCTTGATAAGGGTGTTGCATCCTCAGCCCTGGAAAAAAAGAAAAAAAATTAGTTATCATTCCCATTTAATGCACGGCCTCCAAACCGGCACAAAATATTTCCAGAAGGCCAAGGCTATTTTATTTTGAGGTGCAGGACCCCAATCCTGAGCTTGATCTTTATGGATTTGGGAAACTCACGCACAGATCTCAATAAGGGCTCTGCATCCTCCTGTATTCCCTTTCTCCTGTTGCTTTTTATGGCCCCCGATGAGCCCTGGAGCTCAACCAGGTCATCTGAGTCCCCCGCTGGAGTTTCAGGGCCGAAACCGGATTTTAACGAGGGCTCAGATGGTTCCTGGACCTCAGCCTGGAGCAGCTGCTCCTCGCCGGCCCCAGGGCTCGGATTCGGCACCGGCTCGGCCATAAATCAGCTGCATCCAGGGCACCCCCGAACGGGAGGGGATCCCCAAAGGTTTTGGGGAATTTCTGGATCCCAAAAAGATCCCAAAAGGGGATCCTCTTACTACCTCCCTGCTGAAAAAAAAAAAAAAAACCCAATCCAACAAACAAAAAACCACAAAAACACCTCAAGCAAAAAAAGGAAAAAAAAAAAAAAAAAAAGGAAAAAAACTAAAATAACACCCAAAAAAAGCCAGGAAGGTCAGGATTTCTGGGGAGCGTCCCCGCTTTCCTGCGTGCCCCCCGGAGCCGAGGTCCGGTCCCCGGGCTG
Source organism: Artemisiospiza belli (assembly GCA_021963965.1). NCBI lineage: Eukaryota > Metazoa > Chordata > Aves > Passeriformes > Passerellidae > Artemisiospiza > Artemisiospiza belli. The sequence goes on from JAKDEW010000746.1 coordinate 72,795, forward strand.
GCGAAACCGGACACGGCGGGAGTGACCCCGGGGGCAGCGGCCGCGCTCCGGGCCCAGCACCGCCCCCGGGGCCGGGTGCCAGCGCTGCCCTTCCAGCCGCGCTGAAACCCTTCCTGCCCCGCAGGAGAGAGGCCATGGCCGCCGTGTTCCTGCCCGGCAACCTCCAGGACGAGGCCACCTGCTCCGTGTGCCTGGAGTTCTTCAAGGACCCCGTGTCCATCGAGTGCGGCCACAACTTCTGCCGGGCGTGCATCGTCAAGAGCTGGAAGGACCTGGAGATGGATTTCCCGTGCCCGCAGTGCCGCGAGGTCTTCCAGAACAAAAGTTTCCGCCCCAACCGGCAGCTGGCGAACATGTCCGAGATCATCAGCCAGTTCGCGCAGCGCGGGGCCAAGGGAGCGGAGGAGGACGGGCTGTGCCCCAAGCACCGCGAGGCGCTCAAGCTCTACTGCAAGGACGACCGCAGGAGCATCTGCGTGGTGTGCGACCGGTCCCGCGAGCACCGCCCGCACTCCGTGGTGCCCGTGGATGAGGCTTCCGAGGAGTACAAGGTCCGTCCGTCCGTCTGTCCGTGCGTGCGAGCCGCGCTTGTCCCCGCGCTGTCACCCCGCGCTGCCACCCGGCTTTGCCTCCCGAAGAGTTGGGAGAGCTTCCCGTCCTCCCAAAAAACCGGGAGAGCTTCCCAGCCTCCCAAAAACTTCTGGGAGAGCTGTCCCGCCTGGGTGTGCGCACCTGGCCCGCGTTTTTGGGGTGGATTCACCTCGCCGGGTGAGGGAGCGGCGGACAGACAAACAGCCGCGACTGACAGACGAACAGCCGCCACTCTCTGGGGGCTGGCGAGCGTCCAGAGATGAGCCAAGCAGATTAAAGCCGGGCTGACCTTTGGAGATGGGAGCAGGGCACGTCCTGCCCCTGGCATGCTCCGATCCCGTTTTTTGGGGAGGTTCTGGTGGTCCTGGGGCCGCCGCGGGGTTTTCGGGATTTCCCGGCGAGCGCATCCCGAGTTTTTCTCCTTTTCTGTTTTTTGGGGAGGTTCTGGATTTCCCGGCGAGCGCATCCCGCGTTTTCCTCCCTCCCCATCCCACCCGACACGGAGCAAACCACGCGGGCAGAGGGACGAAAAACCGGCAAATCCTCTTTTTTTTGTTGTTCCCAGGAGAAAATCCAGGCCCGCTTGGATTTCCTGCGGAAGGAGCGGCAGGAGCTGCTGGAGTTCAAAGTGAACGACGATAAAAAAACCCAGGAGCTGCTGGTGGGTCCCGGTTTGGGGTGGTGGGGAAGCCTGGAGGGGGGGTGAGTGTCCCATAAAAGGGAAAATGGGAGGTTTTCCCCATTCTCCTGCCCCGCCACCATGAGCCAGAGCCTCAGCAGCCCTCGGGGATGGTGCTGGAATATCTCGGAATTCTCTGGAGTATCTCGGGAGCTCGGCTGGCCCCGGGGCTCTGCTCCACCCTTCCTCTTCCTCAGCGCATCACCCCTGCGGCAGCAGAAGGGGAAAAAACCCAGCCCAATGAAAATAATTCCTCTCCCAGGCCATCAACCCCCAAGAAAAGTGATTTTTGAGAGATCTTGGCGCTGCTTCCCAAGGTTTTTGTCCGGGAATGCTGCTCCCTGTGATTCCTCGCTGTGAAAAATGCCAATCACTTGGTTTTTATATTTTAAAAGTTTAATAGTAATAAAATGGTTAAAAATAATTAATATAATTAGAGTGATAATAATTTGGATAATTTGGATTGGGACAATATGAGACAATAAAACCAAAGAGTTATGAACAGTCAGGGTGCCTCTTTCTGGCCAAAACAAGTCCAAAAAAGGACCCACGTTAACAGAGGATTAACCCTTAAAAACAGCAACCTGTTGAATATTCATACACCTCATTAGTGATGCATAAATTCCATTCAAACAGAGGATTTTGTCTGGCCAGTGTCAGCTTCTTCATCTTAATCCTAAACGGCATTTTCAGGGCTGAGCTAGGGAGGAAGAAGTTAATTTCTTCTGATAATGGAGCAATAAATTCTATTTCTCTGCAAGATTTCGGTGTCCTGTGGCTATCATCTGGTGCCAGTACCTCATTCTTTTCTTAAAAAAAAATATCCCACAGACACAGTTCGTGTTTTAACTACAAAAGTTACCTTTTAACCACAAAACTCCATTTACCACACTATTAAAATGTGAACACAGCACCACTGAATAATACAACAAAACACATACAGTAAATATCTGTGTTAAAATACATGCAGTAAATATCTGTGCAGAGCCATATAATTTGCATTTTTCATAATTTCCTTCCCAAAGGAAGACTCCCAGTCTCACCAGGCTGGAGCTCCAGCTCCACCTCCAGACCCCTCTCCTGAAAACCCCTTTTTTCCTTTTTTTGCCGCGTGTTACCCCAGAAAACCATCGAGGGCGAGCGGCAGAAGCTGCTCTCAGACTTCGAGCGGCTGCGGCAGTTCCTGCACGACCAGGAGCACATCCTGCTGGGGCAGCTGGAGAAGATGGAGAAGAACATCTCCCGGAGGCAGAACGAGAACATCACCGACCTCTCCAGGGAGATCACGCTGCTCAACAAGCTCATCGCCGAGCTGGAGGAGAAAATCCAGCAGCCCATGCTGGAGTTCCTCAAGGTGAGATGCCAGCTCTGGGTCACAGTTCATCCCTCATTTTTCAATGGCTTTTTGGGGGTAAAAGTCCTTTTTTTATTCTGCTTTTAATGAGTGGATGGTTCAAGGAGGTGCCTGAGTGCCCCAAGCCCTCTCTGGCTGAGGAACAGAATGTTCTCTTTGATTTTAATGATTTTTCTTCCTCCATGAATTTATCTGGAACTTTACTAGCATCCCCAAGCCCTCGGTTTGTGTTTATGGATCCTATTAAGGTGTTTTGGGGGTAAAAGTCCTTTTTTTATTCTGCTTTTAGTGGGTGGGTGGTGCAAGGAGGCGCCTGAGTGCCCCAAGCCCTCTCTGGCTGAGGAACACCCTGGGAAATCATGTTCTCTTCAACTGTAATGATTTTTTTTCTCCTGTGTTTTTCCAGAGGTATTCCAGGGTTTTTTCTTGTGTTTTTTCCAGAGGTTTTCCAGGGTTTTTTCCTGTGTTTTTCCAGGGATTTTCCCCGATTTTTTCCTGTGTTTTCCCAGAGCTTTCTCCAGGGATTTTTCCAGGGATTTTTCCTGTGTTTTTCCAGGGATTTTTCCTGATTTTATTCCTGTGTTCTCCCAGAACTTTCTCCAGGGATTTTTCCAGGGATTTTTCCAGGTTTTTTTCCAGAGGTTTTCCCAGGGTTTTTTTTCCAGGATTTTTCCAGGGATCTGCCCCAGACCTGCACAGGGTTAAATTCCCTGCCAGGCTGCCTCCTGGGCGCTGTCAATATTTGCAGAAGTTTTCAGGGCTTGGCTGTGGGTGGGAATTCACCCCAGGAACAACAATCGGCATTTTATTTAAAAAGCAGCTTGGGAAAAACAATTGGCAGTTTTTATTAAAAAGCAGCTTGGGAATAAAATGCCAATTGTTCTTTTTTTTTTATAAAAAGCAGCTCTGGACTGGCTGTAGGGTCCTTTTTTCAGCCCCTGGGAGGTGGCTCTGCCTTCGTGTGGGCTCTGGAATGTGGTTTTGAGGGCAGAACAGGCAAATAATGGCTCGGTTTGCTGTCGGTTTGAGGTGTTGCAATTTTATTTTATTGAGCATAATTGAACCTTAAATTGCCTCCACAATCCACTCTGCCTGAGGGAAAATCACTTTATCCACCCTGCCTGAGGGAAAATAACTTTATTGAGTGTATTTGAACCCTAAATTGCCTCCACTGCATTTTGTGTACAATAAAGTGCATTTTTTTGTACAATAAACTGCATTTTGTGTACAATAACCCACAGTTTATATAAAATAAACCGCATTTTGAAGAGCTGCCTGGAGTCCCACATCCCTCATTCTGGCTCTCACTGCCCAATCTCTCTTGTTTTTCCTTTCCAGGATGTGACGGGCGTCATCAGCAGGTGAGGAATTCTGCTTTCCCCGCTGCCTTTGGGTTTCCAGCCCTGTCCGGAGGTCCCTGCGCCCTGTCCAGGTGCCCCAGGCAGGGTGGAATTTCCCTCCCACTCTCTTCGAGCCCTGGATCTCCTCCAGATCCCTGGAAATCTGATTTTTCACTGTGTGCTTTTCCTGCCAGTGGGTTTTTTCAAGGATTAAGTGAGACCAAGAACTCCAAATTCCCTCATTTGCTCACACACATTTCCCCCAGCACAGGCACCACCGATTTCTAAAATCGAATTGGAGCTGCTGGGGGTGGGGAGGGGATCACCCCAAAAAATCCCCCCCATCACCCCAAAATCCACACCCAAATCCTGATTTTTTCACCCCGAGGAGGATGAAATCCCAGGAAGGTGCGCGGGGTGGGATGGGACAGGAGCATAGGTGGAAAATGGGGCTGGAAATGGGGGAATATCCACAATTTCCTAGTTTTTTTGCCATTTTCCCTGGGCAGGAGCGATGAGGTGAAGTGCCAGAAGCCTGTCCCTGTCTGCACCGACATGAAGATGCATGTCTGCAACTTCTCCCTCAAAACCGTGGTGCTGGAGAAGGTCTTGAAGAAATTCCGCGGTGAGTGGAAAAAAAAAATGAAAAAATATATATATTTAAAATTTATGAATTAAAAAGTAAAATAATATAAAATATAAAACATCAAATATCAAGTATAAAATAAAAAAATAGAAAATAGAAAAGAAAACATTTAAAATTAAAAAAATCCCTGGCCTTTCCTGGCACGGGGTGGGAGTGCCCAGGTTGCTCCAGGGCTCCTGGGCACCAAAATGGGGCAAAAAAGGGGGGAAAATCGGAGTTTGAGCATCAGTTTTGGTGGAATAAAAAATTTGATTTCAAGATAGCCAAGCCCTGGGTTTGCAGGAAACCACTAGATGGTGCTGAGAGAGCTGGAAAGGTAAAATGCACCAAAAGGGAAGCTCTAGGAGAGAAAAAACCAAATAATTGTGTCCCCATTCACGTCCCTCTCTTCTCTCCTTTTCAGAAAACCTGCAGGATGAACTGGGAAGAGGTGAAAAAGGTAAAAAAAGATGATATTTCACACATAGCGCCCAGAGCAAAGACTCAAAATTGTGGTTGTATTTTGCAAAGCCAAAAGAGAGGGGGAAAAAAAGGAAGCAGAAAAAAATAAAAAAAGGAAAAGACACTCTAGATGTCTTTTTTCTTTTTTTTTTTTCCTTAATTTCTTCTCTCTCGATGATTTCCAGATCCTGCCTGCTCAGCTCCAGAGCCCAAAGCCGATTTTTCTAACTGACGCCGGGGATCTGACAGCTCAGCCAGGTCCTCTCTGCCTGTTTGCACTTAACAAACCCACAGATTTCAGACCAAAAAAGCCACTCCGAGACACAACTTTGCCAAATTCGCCTCGCTTCCACCAGGGAATTGGGATGGAGGCCTCAGAGGGGTTAAATCCCAGCAGAATTTGGTCAATTCCTGAAGTTATTTAAGAATTCAAATTAAACCCCTGCAGAATTCAGTTAATTCCTTAAGTTATTTAAGAATTCCAATTAAATCCCTGCAGAATTTAACTCATTTTTAAAGTTAATTAAGAATTTAACTCCTTTTCATGGGAGAGGTCATGAATTTGAGGGGCAAACCCCATCCACACCCCCTTGGTGCGAGGGTGGCCTGAGTAGCGTTTTCAGGAGAAAAATCTCATTGTTTTTGCTTTTAAACCTGTGGTCTCTAGCCCGGGGACCTATAATGAGAACAACCTATGGGCTGGACCTTTTCCAAGGATTCTGACAAACAGCACCCCCAGGCACCTCTGGAAATGCCAAAATTTGGCAGAAAAAACGAAAAACCAAGTGAAAAGCCAAAGGCCCCTTGCTGCATGCCCAGGGGGGTGGGTGCATGTACGGAGGTATCACTCGCTGTGGTTGAACCTCAGACCCAAATCCTGACAATTCCTGACAATTCCAGGAGCTGGAGATGCCCCAGGAAGGAAAACACCCTGTTAAAAGGTGTTTTAAATCAATAAAAACAAAACAAAAAAAAAGATTAAAACAAGAAAAGATTAAAAAAAATAAAGATTTTTAAAAAAATCTTGGGCATGGATGAAATCGACTCATTCCACCCCATTTCCCCACAGGTTCGCTGGTGGGATTTGCAGTCTCTGATGCAGGAGATGCAGGAGATGCAGGAAATGCAGGAGATGCAGGAAATGCAGGAGATGCAGGAAATGCAGGAAATGCAATTTTTTTTGCCACTTTTGAGGAGGAACCTGGGGTTTAAGCTTTGAAGGAAAAATGATCCCAGCCTTTCCCTGTCCTTGTTTTGACTTTCCCCACCTCTACGAAGCGCTCTGAGGTTTTCAATCCCACTGTGTCTCTTTTGGGAATTTTTTATGCCAATTCCTGACCCAAACCTGTGAATTTTGGAGAGCACAAAGGCCTTTTATGGTGTGGCACCTGCTCCATTTTAGACTCCCCCCAAAGTGTCTCACGGATTCGTGGTGACTTTGCTGACTACAACCACAATTTGAGGTCATTTCCTCTGAGTTTGGAAAAGGGGAAACAAAAGCTGTTGGGACCAGGCTGCATTTGCATGTTTGCTTTGGGCTACTCCAGGTGGAAAGATTCCCTCAGGTCGTGGCTTCCCACAAGGATTTGGGTGCTTTTGGGGTGGTTTGGGGGTGAAAATTCTGAGATTTGTGATGCCAGGGGGTGCTGAGCTCACCTGTGTGTGGATAAACTGGAAAGCAAGATTAAAAAAATCAATTTATGTGGAAAAAGCCATTCTTGATCATCTTTGCTGTTGATAACTGCGAATTATCTGCATGTGCTTTTATGGCATTGTCTCCTCTCCTGTTGGCCTTGTCACCCCACTTCTCACCAGAGACTGCATGAGATAAAGCCCCCCTTGAGGGATTTGGAGCGTGTCAGTGTGGGATGTGCGGTTTTTGGGCTGGGTTTATTGAGCTCCAGGATGGGATTATTGAGCTCCAGGCTGGGATTATTGAGGCCCAGGCTGGGTTTATTGAGTTCCAGCCTGGGTTTATTGACCACCAGGCTGGGATTATTGAGCTCCAGGCTGGGATTACTGAGCTCCAGGCTGGGTTTATTGAGGCCCAGGCTGGGTTTATTGACCTCCAGGCTGGGTTTATTGAGCTCCAGGTTGGGATTAATGAGCTCCAGGCTGGGTTTATTGAGCTCCAGGTTGGGATTAATGAGCTCCA